>BRZM01000005.1:6926793-7176403 GCA_033238685.1 Lates japonicus | reverse complement strand
AGCCTCTTTTGTAACCCTTCAAGAAGTTCACCCTGCACCACATGACAGATCTGAGTCCTCCAGCCGAGTGAGACAGACCCTTTTGACTTTAAAACAATGACTGGGTGTCTGCCAGGAGAGAGAGTCACACATCACATCAAACAAGGTCCTGTGCAGCTGAAAACTTCACTACCCCTGCTCCATATCACAGCCTGAGATGCTGTACCTCATTGTCCCTGTGATCTCTCTCCACAGCCGTCAGCTTCAGCTTCAGACTTGACACCTCGGTCATCAGTTCAAGCTTCTGGGTCTCCAGTGCTGTCCGGTTCAACAGTTCCTGTGGAGCAAGATGCACACTTCGTAAAGCTGCATTCAAATATTGCAAGATCACAGTTTGAAAAAAGGTTGCGATAATTGTGTGTTAATTTCCATCCAGCTGGATTTTATATTTGAAAACTGCAGGACTGAGATAAGGTCAGTTTGTAGAGGCCTGACCTGTTGAAGCAGCTCCTCAGTAGCATTTAGTTTCTCCCGATGATGCTCAAGGCAGGTGTCAAGGTCCCGAATCTTTTCACCTTGCACCTCCACCTGGTCTGTTAAAACACTTACCTGGACAGTGATGAGACACCTTGATTAGCTAATATCTTAATCTCTTGATCAGATTCTTAGTATAGATGATGATATGCTACATGAATACTACATTTTCTGCCAAAGTTGGAACAGTTTCACCCTTTTCACATGGGAGATAAATGTATTTTTGTTATGTTTTGTCTTTGTTCATCCCACTGGTTTGAAGCTACAACAAATCTTAATTCTGATTATTAACTAACTTTGTCATGAAAACCTAATTTTATAGAAAATAAAAACTGAAAAGAGTTTGAGTTGAAATCAAACTTTCAAGGGGATTAATGATTTGTACTGGGATGAATTGCACCAAATTTTAAGTGAGTCATACTCATGAGCACTGAATTGTGGCTAATGGCATTTTAATTCATCAAGCTGCTCTAGAGCTGTCCTGTGTTGGTAGAACGCTATCACATTCTGCTATCACTTGAAGAGGATAAGTTCACTTGTCATCTAATTTTGGGTGCAACTGCACAAGTGTTATGTTCAAGAGCTGTAGCACTTAATGCAAACAGGCCTTGTTTGCCAGAATATTTGAACCTTTTACATAAAAGGGGTATAGCTAACCAGAAACAACTTTCCCGTGCTCCACCAAATATTAAAAAGGTACCAACTTTGATTAAGACTAAACAAAATTTGTTAGTGAGTTATGATTTTCTTCCCAAAATTTGCTGTACATATGCAGCATGGGACAAAGTTATGAGAAAAAACATAAAGTTCTTTTCTGCTCACGTGGTGATGCTGTGGCTCAATGGCTGCATTAAAGACCATTCATGTGCTCCTTTGCATTAAATTTCTTCAAAATCTGTCGAGTAGTTTTTAAAATATTCTGCCAACTACTAGAAAAACCATTAGGACTGAAAACATAACCTCTTTGTTTGAGCTAATTACACAGGAGGAACCTAGCACAATACTACTTAATTGCCCACTCAGAGGCAATTGTTTTGCTGTCTGATGAAGAGTTTTGCTTCCATACCTGGAGAATGAGACACTCTTTGTCACTCTCTAGTCGTGACAGACGTTCTTGGTAGACTGCTTCTGAGCTGTGCCCATTAGTCTGAAATGAGAAACAAAGCATGTTGATTTGTGTCTGAGCTGCATCACTTAAATAAAACTTTAAACTGTTATTTCTTTTGAAAAGAAGGCTTTTGAAAAAAAAACAGAGGATGAGGGCCTTTAGCTGTCATGTTGAAATACGGGTCTGGCTGAGGAGGCCAAATGAAAACACACATCAGCCTTGAGCAACATAGACTTTCTAATGAGTGCATACCACTTAAGTGTATAACCATATAACCTCTCTGACAATGAACGCACAGGATTTTCCCTTGAAGAAAAGAACAGATATGTGAGTTGACTTTTCCAGAGGAACGTGAGGGTCAGTAGTGCTCTCACATGCAAGTTATTTGAAAATTGAATCAAAAGCAAACTCCTCGCTCAAATATCACGCTGGAGAGACGCAGCCGTGAGGGAAGAAAAACAAGAGCCCCGCTCTGAGTCAATGTGAGTTTAAAAGATGGAAACTATTTGCAGCAGGACTCCTATAGAAACTCCATCATTCACAAAGCATGTCATAACAGGACTTTTACAATAAACAGTCACGGTATAGGCAATGGAGCAAGATCAAGGGATGCAAAGCAGATCAGAGGCTAATTCATACCAGGCTGCAACAGAAAAATAGGTAATAATAAAATATGTTTTCTTTTTTTAATCTCTGTACACAAATAAATTGAGGTTATATGATTCATGATGACGTTTTCTCTCTCTGGTCAATGACAGGAAGAATCAAGGCTCCCATCTTTCATTTCATAGTATTAATTTATGGTGGCCAGGTCAGATAGCTATCAGATCTCAAAAAAGTTAAGAGTAAAAGCACCCAAGAGACTGAAATCTGAGGACAGCCTTAGGAGGTTGTTTGAGATGCACTCCATCCAGATGTTGAAAAGGTGTCGAGTCAAGTCAGTTTTTATTTATAAAGCACTGAATCATATCAGAAGTTATCTCAGGGTACTATTCATATAAAGGAAGTCTAGCTTGTACTCTACATAATGTTATCTACAGAGATCTAACAGTTCCCATTAAGAGCAGGCACTTAACAGTGGAAAGGCATAAATGCATCTGTCTCTCCAAAACGCTTATGTAATCTTTAATCTTTAACTTGTTTATCTGATCCCTGATCAGTTCAATGACTGATTGATTTGTATGGGTGAGAGAGAGACATAAGAAGGTACCCACAAAGATGAAAGAACTTGTCCTGCATGTAATCCATAAGATAGTGTATATAACTTGTAAATGTTCAAACTTCCTTTAATGAAACCTTTCAAATGTTTTCCAGATCGTTGTCAGTGCCTCTTAAAGACTAAATGTCTCTAAATGCGTGTTAAAAGTCCCATATGTACGAACTGTGCTATAAATTTGCTTTGCTTTTCCTTGCCTAAATACAATTTCACCCATGTATTTGTGTTAGTTTATGGCTAGCTGAACTGGTACTGTGACTAACTTCTAAAGTGAATAAGTTATTCTTCCTCTGGTATTTTCAGCAGTTACCAAACAGCCTCAGGTGCATTACCACTACCCTCTGGGCTGGTGTAGGTCTGACCCTTATTTGTATGTAGCACAGGAAAACCAGGACAAATGGATCGGATCAGTGATCTTGCCAGTTGAGACACACATGTGGCTCACTGTAAATCTATATGGGATTCAATACGCATTAAATCTCATGTGGATTTTATCTGGACACAAGACACTCGAAATGGCAAGCGTAACCTGTGGCCAGAGAGAAATGCTCCCATCACAAGCCCTCTGAAGAGAACTGCTGTTTTCTGTTTTTTTCTTTGATTCCCTTTACAGATGATAACAATTTAACACTGTGTAAATATAAACAAATATCTTCTGTGCTTAAAGACAACACGTGGAAGGTTAAATAGCACTTTACAGATGGCCTTTTTACCAATCGTCCTTGCAGCCACTCTGCCAGTCCCTCTGCAGTGGAATCAGGGATCTGACATCGCAGGTTGTCCCTCTCCTCATTGTCCATGAGCTCCAGCGCTGCCCGCAGGTCTTCCAGAAGGTGCAGCACCCGGAGGCCACCCAAGAAAGGTGACGTGGGCGACTGGCAGTCAAAAAGCCCATTGGAGTAGTCCATAGCCTTGGAGCCTGGGGAAGTAAAGAAGAAGAGTTAGACATGAGATGTTGACTGACATGATTTCACAAAATCATAAAAGACAAAGTTGTGAAATTACAAGAACTAATTAGGCTGGTATGCAACTCTAAATGGAAATCTAATGTGTTCGTTCTCACCGACAAAATGGCAGGGTATGACTGAAAAGAAGAATTTATGAGCAAAGCTACTTAAGGTTGATTGGTGGGTGTGAAGCACAATGACGAGCCAAAACTATAAATTTAATTTCTTGTGTAATGGGATGTTGACTTCTTTTTTCTGAACTTGTCTCTTGTGTGGTTGCCATTAAACAAACAGAGCAGGGGCCAAATACATAAAACACTGCAGATACACAACTTAAACTCTCAGTCATTGTGGAAGTGGCCATATATGCACAAGTTTGACTTCCACTACCACAGTTAGCCATAGATGGGTGTAGGCATGCACTTAATTAAGTGTTTTCACATCAGCATTTTTGTATGCACTGCCTGTTTACTGATGAAAAGATGCAATTTCAGCGATCACTGCAGTCAGCTTTGGTGACTTATAGCACCCATATTATCAGTGAAATTGGCTCTATCTAAACCTAAATACCTGAAAATGTTTTATTACTGTATTTCATCCATCACCTTTCATCTCCTATATCTTCTATATCACCCATGGTTTACTCTAAAAAATTGTATATATACACGTGTGTGAGAAATGGGCACATTCTGTTGTAATATGTACCAGTTTACAGTATGTATGGTAAATGTTTAAAAGTATAGTTTATACATCCCCTGTTGTGACAGTCTCATACAGTATTCTTCTATCTGAGAGCATGAACATGCCAAATTCAATTTATTCAGTTCAATGCCCGCTTTACCATAATTACTGTAAGTAGATTATTTACGTACTTGAGATACGTACATTATCTATATGGTTACGGTCATGTTAAAATCAAATTAGAGACCCATAATGGTAAACTAGTGGTCTAAGGCGTAACCACAGCATGTGGCAGGGGAAATTTTCACAGTACCCCCTTCCTCTTTCAACATGTTTTCTGTGGTTTTATTCACTGGAAAGCAGAAATTCCCTCCTGAAAAGTCACACTTGATACAGATCAAAAAAATACATTTATGATTTACATATGTGAGAAAAAAACATCATGGTTAAACTGCCATACATAGTGGAACTGCTTGATAACTACTGCTGTTTATCCACATGAAATAAAATACTTAAAATATTCTGATTAAAGTACCACTTTGACCCTCTATGAACATTTTGTTTCTTTGTGTAGCTCAGACTGTTTTGCTCTGAGGACCTATTTTACTCCTACTCATGCTAACATTTCAGCAAAATAACAGGATAGCAACTATATTTAGGTACTTATTGGTATTCTCTCCACCCCTGCAAACACACACTACTGAAAACATAATATGAAAGCATGTGTTCATAGGGATTTTATCAAGCATCATATGACTCAGTATAAGTAAATAATGACAATTAAATGTCTTCCCATTTGGGTTGAAAACACATTTTCTGATTTTTCTTGGAAGCAAATGCAGAGTGTTGAAAGAAGCCATATGATGTTCCCATCTTGTGCTTCAGCCTACCCAACGCCATCTGTCATCTGTCTTAAATGTCAGCCATAATGAAGATGTCCAGTGGTAACAAAGGGGGAGTTATATGAATAAAATCCAAACAATCATGGCTTCCGCACAGTAGCGAGGGAGTGGGGCTTGATGACGGCTGTGGTTTCTGTGGAAACAGGGGGGACTGGGGGGGATGTCATGTGATCAGCCGCCTCGCTCCCATTGGAAAGGTCAGTGCTATAATTACACACATCAGCGGAAAAGTAGGGACTCTGAAACTGAAGCCTGCTCTGCTCATCTGCAGCGGCACAAGTATACAGAGTAAGGCCAAAAGTTCCCAAGCAGGAGTTTGTCTTCCAAACTCACAGAGCTTGAATAATCATTAGTTTCCATCACTGCAGGGACAATGGAAACTTTCTTTTCTCATGGCAGAGCAGTCCAATGATGGCAGAAAGAGCCAGTGATCTGGCAGCACAATTTCATCTTTATTCCAAACTTTTATGTATATTCAGGAGGATTACATTAAATTGGAGGTAGGAGAAGAAGGAGAAGGGCACATTGTTTTACCATCCACTGGATGGAAAATTGCAACTTAATGGTTTCCAGATGTGGCTCGACCCCTTAGTATGCCATGCCCACCTAAAGTGCTGTGGCCAGGTCTTAAAGTCCTTGTGTACAATGTGGTTACCTGCTATGATCCCATCCATTTGCTCCAAGGCTGCTGCCAACATCTCACTGGCGTCAGACATCATCTTCTGTTCAATTAATCTGTGAGAGAAAAGGAGACACATTTTAAGAGATAGAGATTAGAGAAGGAGTAAAGAAAAGAAGGATCCAAGTATGTTAAAGAATGACAGAGTCCTCTCAAAATCAAACCAGTGTACAGACGGGGGTTTCCTGAAATTTATAGTAGCCAGCTTAAGGATGTCTGCAGCAGCAGGACGAGCTTTTTTCCTGAAAGGATGAGGCATCCCCCCACCCCCCTCTCTCTGTCTAAACCCAACCGGTCGAGGCAGATGGTTGCCCACCCTGAGTCCGGTTCTGCTCGAGGTTTCTGCCTCTTAAAAGGAAGTTTCTCCTTGCCACAGTCGCCTAGTGCTTGCTCATGGTGGGATCTCTGTTGGGTTTCTCTCTGTAAATTTTATAAGATAAAGAGCACGGTCTAGACCTGCTCTATATGTACAGTGCCTCGAGATAACTTGTGTTGCGAATTGGCGCTATATAAATAAAATTTGACTTGACTTGAAGTGTCTCAGTTGGAAAAATGTAGACATATTCAGTACATTTTCATGATAACTGTTCAAACTCTAACTGCTAAATACGATCATGTGATGAGATCAAAAGTTCAACAACAGCTACTAAACGAACCATGTGATGAGATTGTTTTTGCCAACTATCTCGATCAAATTAAATAAAACCAAAGACCACACTAAAGTAAACATCACCTCAGTCAATAGCCTCTTCCTTTCAGAATTCCTCAAGCCAAAATGCATATATTAGCAAGTCAACACAAAAGTGATTAGCTGGTTATCTAATAATGACGGTATCACTTTACAAGTCAGGTCATTTTCATGCTGGGAATGTATGTTTTGATCAAATACACATGAAGCAAAGCTGGAAAAAGGAGCCATTTGTTACGAGTAGACTGAGAAATGGGTGAATTGGTCATGCCATGTGTAAACAAGTGCAATCAAAATGTAAAGCATGGAGAAGAGTCTGATACAGATATTAAACACTGACACTCATTAAAAAAAAAAAAAGAAATGTTTAGAAAAATCTAAAAGAAAACTCTTGGTAATGATTTTTTACTGTCATCAAGACTGAATTCTACAAGGTCACGAATCCAAATCACTAGAGAACCCCTTCATTACTTCCTTAGTTATAGGACCTGTAAGATTTCCTTTATTTCTTTGACTTGTGTGACTGTAAACTGATTATTTTAGTGTTTTGGATGCAAACTGTCATTTTGACAAAGCAAGCAATTGAAGACATCACAGTCAATAATGGAAATCATCATTAGATGCCCTCTAATCCCATTAGAGTGGCATTCCTTTGCTCCTATATAAGCATCAGTTTCAAACTACAAAGCCTCCTTGTATGTTTTCACATATCCATTTGAAAAAAAGATAACTCTGTTGTCACTAACTCTGTTATGGTACAAGCGCTTATTCTTCCTTTTCAATTGACTGCTGCATCAAATTAACCCTGCAGACTGTGGTACATAAAACTGGCTGCTTGAGAGACAAAAAACAAAGTGATCTCCAGGACTTATTACCCAGCAGGCCTTATTTCCGGCATCCGAGCAGTCACGGGTGTTTATGGGCAGGACCCTATCTGGAATAATGGCAGTATTCTCCCAGGGGTCTCAAGCTTCGTAGCATTGGCATGCCCGGCATCTCAAACTTCCACAACAAAGTTGGACAGTATCCCCATGACTGGTGCATTCAAACACTTATCACATGTCTCTCCTTTACTCGCATTGAGCACTTATCACTTCAAACAAAATCTGATTTGTGGGGGATGAGACAGTACACAGTTTGTGGAGAGAGCAGCTAAAGCCCAGAACTAACAACATAAAAACAGTGGCTCTACTTGTTCAGGCGTCCCATGGTAGGGTTGGCGGGGGCTGCAGGCTTTACTTCATTTCCTCCCCCAATGGGGTCACAGTGTCACACCAAGCAGGGTAAAAAATGGGCATGAAGAGCATAATTAAGCCAGTGGAGTCTATATGAGTTGGGGGCTGGGGTCTGCTGTTAACACAAGGGGCCTTTAAGTGCTCTTTTACCTAAATTCAACTTCAGATACCACAGAAAGGGAAGTAACTTTCTTCCAAAACATCATGTACACTGCTGTATATTTACACTACTCCATAAACATACTATTAAGATTGATTGTGAACAGAATACTGGTTATGTATTTACACACACACATTAACAATTTCATGTCAATCAAAATAAAACAGGAATTCTGATCAACAAGCCTGCCAGAAAATACCTCAGAATTCAAAATAAAACAACTTGCTTTACAATTAAATTTTATAGTTCTCATGGGGATTGAGGGTGGAGGAGACACGACTTACTACTAATGCATATGCCTCTGCAGGTATTTCCGAAGAATGATGGAAAACCATCACTCACTCTCAGCAGGGTGAAAGCTGTATTTGGTCAGCTGCTTGTTTCACCCCGTGGGAGAAACCTAAAGCTTGTCCCATTTCCAAAAAAGACTTTTTTTGTGGTGAATCCAAATATTTTCTATCCCCATGTGAGTGCTGAAAACAAATGGCATTAAGAGAGGAAAACTAGTGTGTGCGTTCTTATTCTCCATTCAACTATCTTACAGTATACATTCTTTTGGTCTTTTATATATTTGTTGCTATCCTCCTCTCTCTGCTTTCCTGTGATAAAAGCCACATCAAATGTGGCATTATGAGTCTCATGAGAAATCCCCTTCTGTAGAAAACAGAGCCTCTTAACATTCAACATGCAATTCTGAATTTAGGGGCAATTTCCATCAAAGAATAAATCAAACCAGGAATTAAAAATAAATAAATAAAAATCAATCTTGTGCTGGTCATGCCATAGCAAATGGCATAGAAAATTGCCACGTAATCTAGTGTCTCCATTCTTCAGACCCTTTAAAATGCCAGGCTGAGACATTTTCCACCTCTTTTCGCATCAGAGATGAGCAGGTCATCCATAAAAAAAACTTTCTGACCAAAACCTGAAGAGAAAAGCAGACAGACAAGGGTTCATCTCTCCAGCCACGTGAAGAGGTGTCTGTAGGAAGTAATGATGATTGATAGTGCCACAGTGTAGGAGTAAGCACTACACACACATTCCTGAGCAGGTTAAGTTCTCCCAAAAACCAAACACTAATGCCTGGTACGGACATCCACCGCCGACCTCTATGACCTCCCTCTTCCCATCCCTCGCACTAAACCCTGCAGGGATTTTATTCAGTCAAAAACTCTGTCTGCATTTTTCTCAATAAATACACAGAAAAGACCAAAACAATTGATGAAATGATCCTACTAACAAATATTCCCTGTCTATCCAAAGCCAGAGATATCTTCTTACTCTGTGCCATAGAGCCCCATTGTCCAAAAACTATTAAAAATACATAAATAAATCTTACTTCCCTCATTACCATAAACACACACATTTTTAGTCAATTCAACATACATCATCCTGCTGCCAGAAACACTCAATAATGCAGCAAATGTATTCAACCAAAGCTGAAAATAGTCCCCAACAAATACACAATTTACCCCTGCTTGACTTATGATTGCAAAAAACTACCATGCTCAGCTGTTTTAGGAAATGAAATGACACATTTGTGAGATGTTTTGAGGACATTTTCTGTAGTAATGAATGCACTTCAAACCAACTGCCATAGGAAGGATTAGCAAGTCAAAAAGTATTGAGAGACCTACTAAGGGTCTTACTATACTTGATCAGAAGCTAGATCATACTAGGTGTTGTCCAACTACATCAGAGATCAAAAGTGTAAATAGCTGTTCCAGCCATCAAGGGGCAGATGTGAAATCGTTTAAAGAGCTGTGTTAATTAACAAAGCTTCTACAAATCAATCAATCTTCAAATCAGCTTCTTCATCCAAAATGTTATCTTAATCATTTTACATTCTGAATGCACTTTATTTGAGGCTTGATGCTCTAATAAGCAGGCTAATAGTAGAAAACCACATTAAGAGGATGGGTGACTTATGGCTCTGTTTCCAGCAGAACACTCACACTTGTTTTTTTTGTTTTTTTTAAGGCATCGATGCCATCTATCTAAATGTGTCTGACAGAAGTTTGTTTTATATTTTTTTTAAAAATCTGTATGAGGGTCAAACTTGAATTTTCTAATGCTGTGAGGTGGTTTTAACATCAACCAGATGGAGAGGATATGATATGGAAAAGACATGGAGGGGGAGGGACAATGCATTTGAAAAGAAAATAGGGTGGGATTACTTGACCCTACGCTGAGTAGTCGGCCAGTCTCTGAAACACACACACACACACACGCCTCCACTGGTGCCTCAAAGAGTTGTGCTCCAGCTGTGGTACAGATGTGCATTTCAGACCTGAACCTGCTCAGAGCAGTAATGGCAGTAGCATTAGTTGTAGTACAGCAACACAATTAGTAGTAGCAAACAGTGTTTAGACTTGGTCAGAGTGAGTAACATCTGATGTGAACAAGATGGTGCACCCTTTGTCACAAAGGGGATACTTTAATCTGAATGAAAAATTCTAAATAAATAAACAATTAACTAAACTATCAGTAGTATTAGAGGAGGTAGTTGTGATAGTCGAAGTTACAGGGGAAAAAAGCAGGAATCAGAAAATGTTTGGCACTTGTTTCTTGAAAAATTACTCATAAGTGAATCAGTTGTGAATATAGTTGTTGACTGATTAACTGACTAATTGTTTCAGCTTTTACCTCAAACAGTTTCAGTGCAGCATTAATAGAGTAGAACTTTGAGAGATAACGCAGACATGAAGCGCAACATGAACTCGTGGAAGTCCCACGTGAAACCCAACCTCCAGTCAAACACCCTGCCTTTGTTTACACTTCCCCCCGAGATATGGTCCAGTGGACTTTTAGTCTGTGCTGCTGTGAGGTCAGATTGTTTGGTTTGACAGAAACAACAGCCCAGCCTTTAAACCAGTGCTCTACTCACTGCAGCAGCGGTGGCCACATTGAGACACTGCACAAACACGTCTTTGTCCTTCAGAGACTCACATGGTAGCGCTGCGACACTGATCCCAAGTTATTACAGTTTTTCCACGTGGCTCCAACTACATCACAGTCAGAAATCACACTTGAGGGGAAAGAAAAAAATCAAGGGGATGGTGGAAAGGGGCTGGAGAAACTGAGTAAGAGATCTCAGAGAGCCAAGAAAAACTGCATTTCCTTGCCTTTGTTATCAGGGTTTTAGCACAGAAGCAGTTCTTTATGAGTATGAATTCTTTGTTATATTAAAAGCATAATTTTGGAGACTAGAGAGAAGAGGAGTAAAAAAAAAAAACAGGAAAGTTAAATGAGTTCTCCACGAGTGCCCACAATGAATGAGCTGAAACCATAAACAGGCTTGAAACAGAGACATCCCCACAGTCAGGAAGACCTTCACTCAGCCCTGTCAGGAAGCGTTTCCTGGCACATTCTGGAGAAATGTCTTCCTCTTAGTCAGAAACTGCCGTTTCCCTATAATCCCAGGACTGCCTGCACTAACAACGCTAAAAGCTGAAACTCCAAAAAGCCACTGTACAGCTTTCATCACATCACAGAGCACAGCAGAGTATCAACTTTCCACAAGTTAGGGAGGAATTTGTGCAGCTCATATATAAAACTTGGCCTTTAATTACGTTCATGCAAAACAAATGTTTCTGATTAAGTTGAGATTTTAATTTAATTTCAGAAGTGTGTAAACATCCCAATATATCATGCGACTTAAAGATGACACAGCCCTTCTTTCAAAATACAGCACCACAAGAGTACTGTACCAGGAATGCAAGGAATGCAAGTGTCAAGAAAAAAGGTGCCTAAGATAGAGAGGCCGCTGCCAATCTTCTGGACGCATGGTGTCAAGAAAAATAAAACCTCTTTGGGAACCTCTTGGATGTTGATCTTACAGCAGGCCAAGTTTTCTGCTAATACAAACAGGGCTGATGATAATGGGCTTTGTCTTTACCTGACTAAGCAACAAACAAATGTCTGTTGCCTGAGGAAATAAGATGATTGCTGTCGGGAGATTAGATTTATTTACTTGTCTCTCTTAAACAGTCACAGAGCAATGCAGAGAAAGCTTTTTATTATTCTGGTTCTCCCACTGTAACGTCAGATATAGCTGTGCAAGCAAGTGTGCAACAGCATGGATTTCCTGAGCTGCTGACCGTTTAGCCATGAGAGTGTGGCGGGGGATACAAATATGGTTACTGTCAGAGAGGGAAATAAAATCCTTTGTTATGCTTTCAGTTCTCTGCCTGGAAGCCAAGAGACCAACAGACGTATGCAGAGGGGAGGGCTGCCAGCAGGTCATGCAGCACCTCAGGAGGTGGGTTTTTTTCCTGGACAACTGTATACTACAGAGATTTACCCCAAACAAAGGCTGCAGAAGTTCTGGGACTGATAATGAAATAAGCTGACACTGGACCAGGAGCAGCTTTTAAACTGCTGGCTGCTACTGTCTTCTCTACAGTAACTGCTGTTGGGAGCCAAACTGAGTCTGACTGGAGGTTCACCACAATGATTCATAATTTGGCTCCTACATTAATGAACATGTGATGCATAAATCAGCTGTGGTTAAATTTAAAAAAAAAAAGGTCCTCACATAAAAAGCAAGTAAAATCGAGCTTACTAAAAGAATAATGCCCTAAAAAGTACCAAATCAGATGAAAAAATGACTTTCTTTCATATTTTTCCTTCCATCTCTTCTCTATGGAGGGTATTTTATATGAATTAGTAGTTTGTACATGCACAGTTTTAACTAATGCCTTAACCTAAACTATAAAGTAATGATTAAATACCACGGCAACGCTGTAAGTCCTAAGGGTATTAGCTACAGGAGTTTCTGTTGATACCAAAGCAAGAAAATAAAATCATTTAAATCACCGCAGATAACGAACGTACTTAAAATACCCACTGAAATAAGTGATCTTAAATGCACAAATAATGTTAACAAAAGACAAGGAGCTAACCTCTCTTATATTACATTAGCTAACACAAACACTTTATAATTAGCTACGTTAACTCCAATTAAAATGAGTATGACACGAAACTGAGCTTTTCTCGTCCCGAACTTTAATACTATAAAGTTAAGCTAGCAGTCCAACAAACCGTTAAAACTAGCACTAACTGTCTTGAGAGCAACCAAAAAAGTTCAACAAAACTTTAGCGAACTTACAGTTTTCGACCCAGAAGTGTTACCGAAGGGATCTTGCAGTCTCCCGCAGGCTTTACTCCAAACACTTTGGGGACTTTTCAGCGGGGCTTCATGTTTGGCGTTCACCTTCCCATTGAATTTCTCTGTGAACTGAAGTTTTCATCTTCAACTAACAAAAACCACACAGAGCGGCGTCAAGTTAAAAACAGATAGCGAGCACACCACAGGAAATTAGACGATTTGGGCTTCAAAATAAAAGCGTAAACTTCACCAGCTGAAGACACAAGCTCTTTGTTGTTTCACAAATCTTATCTTGTTTAATAAATTCAACTTCATCTCATTATTTAAAATTAATGTAATTATGTTAATCTGGTGCTTACAGAGGAGATCTTTGTATAAGCTTCCAGATCCCTATCTCTACCTCATCTTCAGTGTAAATGGGTGTAGCAATGTTTCAGTCTTGAACAGATCTGCATTTTTATATGCAAGCAAAGTTTTAAAACAAATTTTATTTTTCATTTTACACCAGTTCTTCTATACCTTATCTTTAGTAGTCTTACTGTATTTTAAAAAAATATTTATTACATAATATTTGATTATTTATCTTGATATTTTATTGTTATTGTATATCATTACATTTGCCTTGAGTACTGTTTTGAGTCACACCCATTTCATTGTACAGATGACATGTATTCTGCACAAATGACAAATAAACATGAATTTGAAAAAAATGCTGGTTTTGACATAGTTGCTTTGTGCCGCAGAGGAAACAACAGGGCAACAAAAATTCGCTCCTGCTGTATTGTATTTCCATATCTGATTTTGAAAGACTAAAGCTCATAGGAAAGCTGATACTTGAGGAAATGTAGGACTGAATCGCCAGTGTGGACATTAAATCAACCAAAAACCCAAAGCAAAACCTTGAATATAATAAAATGCTAATTATGTGCTTTTTTCATATTTCCTAAACGACAAATGCCTCTTTAGTTGTTATCCCATTCACAGCATGAGATATGGCTCAACATGATATTTTGAAAGTTTTTGCCGGAAACGGTAAGTGTTATTCTTTTAGCTTAACATCGCGCATGCGTTCAATACATTCGCGGCCTTTACAGAAAGTAAGCTAACAAACCTCTGAGAGGAGGGTTACCAGAATATATTTACATTTCTAATTATGCTGCAGTATTTGGCAGTGAACACAAGCAAAGGTATCAGTAAACCTTAACTCAATGCGCCACTGACAACAGCCAAAACTGTTCTCAGAATCAAGTAACTATTGTTTGAATCAGCTAAAAGTCGCTAAACTTTTAAAATTACGAGGAGACATTGAAGGCAACACAGGTATGTCTATCAGTCACACCTGCAAACCCTGAAATCAGCCCTATAGCAACAAACAGCCTTTTATTGCAGTTTATCGAGTTAATCTGACCCTGTCTGTTGGATATCTGAAAAAGGCTTCAGAGCACAGGTGTTGTGATTAAAATGTCTGACAGTAATGAAATGAAAAACCACTTCATTAAAAAGACTAGTCTGTGAAGACATATCTAAACTGTCTCAGTGCTTTTAAATGTCTTTTCCTCCACATCTCTTCATTGTATTTGATGGGTTTTACCTGGATTCACTTCATCAGTGCACAACATAAAAAAGTGTTTCTAATCTTTTGTAACTTAAATCTTTTGTAACATAAGTCAGTCTGATTCTTGTGCAGCTGTACAACCTATTCTTCCCCTGGGAATTACAAAAATATAATCTTACGTCCTCTGTGCAACACAGACACACAAGACAGTATATCTAATGAATATATGACCATATATGAGTAGCACACAACAGCATAAGGCTTAGAACTGTGAAACTGAACAAACTATATATTATTATTATTATTATTATATTGAGACAATAACCAATGAGGGCAGTTTGCAAAAGAGCTATAAAAAATGGCTGGTGTATGGTTGGGTGGGTTGGGTGGGAGCAAGTTGACACCACATTACACTCAGTGCAAATTAAAATTAAAAGCCCTATTCTACAAAGGTCATGTTCATTTTCAGTCCACTGCAGAATAATCACCTGTTGTTTGTCAGAAAAAAAACATCCAGCCAGCCTCCTGATGAATATTTTCTCACAGAGTCAGTTATAGGATGATGTGGGAGGTTGAGACAAACACGCACAAGTTGAACCAGCAGGTGGAGTTAGAGGTGTTCTCATGATCTTTGGAGTACATAAGAAACATAGTGAGCCTTGACTTTATCTCTCAGTACAATAAGTGCATGTGCTAGGGACATGTTGTTACAGACTGTCCCTGCAGTAATAGAACAGCTGAAGGATATTTGTCTCCCTTAGTGAAGTCTGGAGAAAACGCAGACACAGAGCATGATGGTGTTTGATTTAATGACTATTTAAGCTTAAATATCAGTCACTTACTCACTGAGAAACAAGGTGATAATAATGTAACAGCCTATATGTTGTGTACCAACACTAAACACATGCTCACATATCCAACAGTTTAAAACAAATCTTACCATTTTAACTGTGCAAACCAGAATGCTCTGCCCTCTCAGACTTTTCTTTACAATGTCTGACATACACAAATTGCACAAGTGATTACACTCCATTTTAAAATGGAATTCTCTTCCACATGAGTTCCTCCACTGCATTTGAAGATCAATATGGTGCATACTGATAGTGGCTGCACAAAAGAACTGTCAGCTTAAGTATTACTCTATAGCTGAAGATCATCCTTATGATGAAGAGCATCACAGTGTGTGGATATGAGGCAGGTGTGGGGCTGAATCAGAAGATTAGTCAGGTGGACTTATATAAAATAAGGGATGGACTGATCTTGGTGCCAATTCCAATACCTGAACTCAGTGTTTCTGCCAATACTTACTCTTGTTTGGATACCAGACATCCTTTTTTCTCAAATATCACTGTGTGGAACTCATTGGCATCTGCCCACTGTGACTTAAATGAATGTAACTAATATAGAAAACACCATATTTTATTGTGACATGGACAAAAAAATCTCTATTTAATGTGGATCAGCACACTAAAAGATATATCAAAAGAATCGCAGTCTGGTCTTTCCAGCAGTTCTTTACATTGAGCCTTTACAAGAAGGGGTATTTCCTCATAATATGAATCCAGTCCCCTTGAAATCTTGATTTTTTTCTGCAATTCAATAAACCTGCTGTTATGTTGATTGACTGTTGTTCCCCTGGAAAGTTATATTTTGGTGCCGGGAAAATGGCAACAAGCATGGGTGCCACTGACACACCTGTGTAGGCTTTTGTTAGTCAAATTACAGAAATAACAAATTGGCCTGTTTCCTCAACTGATGTGAAAAACATTAACTGCATTGACTGCTGACTGAAAATGACTTCTCCCATTTTCTTTGAAATGATCTTAAGTTTAACTGTACTTACGCATTTCAAATCATGTTGTTTGTTGATGCTGTGTCCCTGCCACCTGTTCTCTTCTTTGTTCTTTTTATTTTTAACTCTATGTGGTGAAGCCAAATACAAGATAACGTTGGACAATAACATTCATACAAAAATAACTAACTAGCTATACTTTCAGACTGAATAATGAAGTGAAATTGGGAGACCTTAGAACTAATACATTATAATCCAGGCGTGTTATTAGCTATGTCTGACTATAATTTTTAGCAAATCCAATGGGTTTTTTAATTGTTTCTTTAGCTTAAGGGGCTGGGGAAAATTCTCAAAACCCTAAAGAAACCCTTAAGCCTTCAATTTTCCAGAATTAAAAATCATGGTTTTCTTTGGACTGATAATATATTTCTCATGTATTTCATGCAGATATTTTATTGTCCTCTAAAAACAGCCTTGTTGTCTCTCTGTGAATACGTCTGTGTTCAGTGTGGTATACAGTATATTAACTGATCTCACAAATCACCCTCATTAGACCTGTTCCTCTGAGCCACAGTCTGAGGGGAAAATGTCCCTGTTCTCCTCATCATATAGAAATTACAGCAGTAAAAGCAATTAGTCTTCTATGATTTTTCGAGTACAGCACTTTCTGTTGATGAAATCCTGAAGAACTGCAACAATTGACTGAAATTGTGACATATTTCTCTGATCATTTGAAGGGAAATTATATCGCTGAAAGCTTTAACCCTGCAGCTGGCTGTCATTCTGGCTTCATGAGTGTTTTGCCTATCTCGCATGATCTCTGGAGACAATGTCCCAAAGCATCCTATCATGCAGCATAGTGATTTTAGTGGCCATGGCAACCTTGTTGCTTGGAAGTACCCATACAACCCTGTAACAATTTTTAATTTCTTTGCATGGTGAGGGAGCCAGAGTTAACTCGAAACCAACATGGCTGAATTGATGTCAAGTTGTTCTGGATGAAACCGGAGGGAGCGGCTCCAGGCTGAGGTCAAGTGTTCCTGTTGGTGCACATTAATGGATGTGGAAGCACTCAGGTTACAGAAATATCCAGCAGTGTGAGTAGAAATCACAATTCATATCTGAGTCACCTGCCAGCCTTAAAAGCTGCACTGCATCCTTGGCATGGTGAGCCATTTCTAAAGATGTAGATCTCACAGTTGGCTCTTTTTCTCCCTGGACACAGTGTAGAAAAACATCTACAGAGTCTAACCATCAATAGGCCATCTGAAACTGACAATAATCATATGTTTTGATCATTTTCCCTTAGACATATTGTTGATAAGGTTTGTGTAGGAGAGCTGGAGAGAGCCAGTCTGTATGTGACCCTATACTGTGCAGGAGTAGAGAGTTTTATAACTAGCAAAGCTCAATGGATGCTATAATTCCTCTTGGTTGCTGCAGCTCTCTGTCTCTTTTAATGTGATGTCTTGCATATTGTTTCTACTGCAGAACCCTTCTTTTCTCCACAAAGATAAACAGCAGAAGCAACAACCATGTCATACTTTCTAGCAGACAACACATTTAAAATCACTTTATATCCCAAGCTTTGAATGCCAGTGATTCATTCATAGCAGCTCATGACTGTGTACACAAATGAGTTTAAAACCCAAAACTGCAATTTCAGTTCTTATGGAACCCATGTAGTTGAGTGTATTAGAGCTGACTGAAGACAGTATGAGTTCTCCTACATACTATAATAATGTTGGTGCAGCACATATTAACAAGTATGACTCAGGGTGAATAAGCTAATATCCTCATGGAAACACGCTCACACCTTAGCTTAGCATGTTAGCATATTATATTTTGGTAATTAGCATTAAACACAAAGTACAACTGAGGCTGGTGGTAATCCTTTAGTTTTGCAAGTCATGGACCAAAGTATTGGAGAAAGTGAAATGAGGATCAATAAAGTTACTACAATTCGTTCGGTGACGAATATGATGGCCTGTGTTAAATTTTGTGGCAGTCTATCCAATAGAGATCATTTTCTGAAAAACAAATATACCAGAAATAAAATGGTGCTAGAAGAAAATCAGGAGATAATTAAAGTCAATGTCTGGGTAGAACCATAAATGTTTTATACAAAATTTCATCGCGACCTATCCAAAAGCTGCTGAGATATTCCCTGGAGCCCAAACGCTATGTGGTTAAAAAGCTGTTTATTGATAGAGACTGATAAAAAAATAAGATAATAATGGACAGTGGCAAGAATAAACACGGTGTTCTTGAAATAAGAACACAAATGCTGACTCACAGGTCAAAATCTCCAGCCATAAGCTTCTCTCAGTCTAAAAGAATCAGAAAAGTGTAGTGACTATGCAGGAGGAAAAAAGCAGCTGAAGTGACAAGATTCAAACTCTCACAGTTGCCAAGCCTGTAGGATTTGGTGAGATCAATTTTGAAAGGATGAGTGATCCCTTCATTAGCGAAAGAGACGCTGAGATGGTTTTATTTTGTCATTCAGCCCCCTACTGATGAGGTCTAGGAGATCACATTCCTTCACAATTTTTTTATTTCTTATGTAACACACCTGACAGGGTGATAATTAATAAGATGGAAGTTCATGTGGCAGGGTCCCTGAGGGTCCTATGTCCCCCCTCAGTGACAGGTTCAAATCCGTGGCCTAATGTACATCCCTCGTCACAGCTCATTTTTCCCATCCATCTTACACCACAGTGATCATTATCACTCTTCAAACTTAGAAAAGATTCAACAGTTGAGTGACTTGTTTGATTATTTCTCTCTTTGCACATTCATAGAGCACGCATTACATACAGTCTTTAAGCAGTTACACAAAGAACAAGTGGGATATACTATATGCTAATCTAATGTGACAACTGATTTACATACTGTGACAAGACACTAGCAACCGTCACCACTGACTGCAGGCATCAAGCTCTGTATTTCTATTCACAGGCTGCTGAAAAGAGTCATTCAGCCCTGCGTGTCACACAGATGCCATCCCTTCTGCCTCTTAAGTGCAAGTTGTACTAACAAAGAAAGGAACACACCACAAATAGCTTTGTCCATCAGCCATGGAGAATCTCCTGACATCCCATAATTATTCCCCAGTTGTCAGGAGGTTAATAATAAAGTAGCGGCTGCCCTGCGGAGAGCCAATTGAAATGTTGCACTCAGATGTGGAGAGAAGTGGAGAGGCGATGGACCACAAATGAGCTGCACAGTGACTGTGACTTTCATTGGACGTTGAGTCCACGCCACTTAAGATGAAAAGGGAACCAAAAAAACAGGACAAAAAGATCACTTTGAGGTGGTGTGATACACTGGTGGCCATATTGGGAAGTAGAGGAGGGTTGTCAGATTGTGAGCGGTGAGAGAGAATAACATATTGCATTCCTAAATGGTCTGAATTGTGCCACCACAACTGAAGGAGCAACCAACAGCACACTGACATTTTATTCTTAAGAGAAAATTGGTACTTGTGTTATTCTTGTATTTTTCTCTAGTAGTATTTTTTTTTCCAGTAATACGATTGACATGACATTCACCATCTCCATCGCAGAGATTTGTGTTAGCTTCCTGGAACTTTTCACAAAACTTGAAAGAAATCACCTCAATCGGTTCACTTTGTGTCTGACACAAAAGTCCAAAGGAAATCCCTGTAGCTGTCGTAGGGAACTACAGACCAGCTGTAGAGCCACAACTGGAATCTTACACCATATCAAACTGTTTTTGCAAACCGTAAACATTAACTAAATTCTTGTGATTTCTTCTAATTTTGTAGTCATTTGTACAATTAAGATGTACATTTGCATAGTTTACAACAGCAAATACACCTTTGAACTTATGACCTTATCTGCAAAGTCTAAAATTGTTCTTTTTCATCATAACTGAAAAACAGTTAAATGACATTTCCTCCAAACATTTTTGGTAAAACTGTTAACAGCTACGTAAACATAATGTCTAAGTGACAGGGTGGCTGAAGCATTCACACAACTTTAAGAAACTAGGGTGGATTGGCTGTGCTAAACAGTTCACCATCAACTCTCCAGTGGACCAGTCTCTGTGCTTACTTTAATACAGATTGAAATACAAGTGTTTGAGATTATTCCTATTTCTAAGTGATTTGGTAAGTTTTTCTTACCAGACTTTTCCAAATCTTTGCAATGGTGGTGGTAAATAAAATGTTGGAATGTAATTAATTGTTGTAACGGATAAAAATATGAGAATAACACCTAGGTTGATAAATGCTGAAATTTCCCTTTGAATGAGCATCAACACAATGGAGATTTTGTCTATGCACACAAATTATGACAATTATATGATATGAACTTAGACCTTCCCTGCCTGTTAAAAGCCCAAATATTGCAAAGTCCATGCCCCACCTCTGTAACCAAGGCTTCTCTGTTAAAAAAAAAAGAAAAAAAAAAAAGTCTGATTGTGTTTTCCCAGAGCCACAAAACATATTATACAACCACTGTCACAGGCTGAGTATGCTCCCTGTGGTGAGTAAACTAATCTTCACATATAAAATCAGCAGAGTGCCCCTTTTAACACTGCACCACATTATTTTTTATTAATCTGTTGTAGTTTTTGGCCGAGGAAGAGTAGCTGATACACTGCTGAAACTCATGGAGACAAAAGTAAATAAATAAACTTCAAACTATTTCAGGCTGCCAATTATTGAGGAAAAAACTGAGGTGCAAATGTGCAAAATGTAAAACATAGAGTATGTATGAAGAGCCCAGTAAAGGTCTTAGATACAAAACTATAACTTAATTAAAACATGTAATGCAAGTGATAACAGATGCTCGTGGGAGGATGCATACTGTATGTGCATGCACCATATGTTATATATTGATGAGAATGTCATATCCAGTATTGTAATGGAAATAGTGGTTGGGACTGCATACTGGCATGAGAAATAAGCTCTCTGAAAATAAAAGAAAGTGATTTTCTCATTTAACTACCCATGTCTGAGTATGATTGCGGTCGTCTCAAGTGTGTCACACACTGTGAAGCCAGGCCTTGTTTATTTGTCTGTAGATGACATTTACCATCCAACAATCCCTATCGACCATCCAACAATCCCCATCATAGAACTCAACACCAGACTTATTGTTGGCAAAGCACATCTGCGACTCTACTTGCCTCCACAACTGAAAAAGTTTGATGTCAATCACACAGCCATGATTCACTACAAAGTTGTGATTCACCTTTTGCCACCTTACTCACTTTCCTTTTTCAGCAGAGCGACAAACATTATAATACCTCTCTGGAGAAGACGTCAAACAACAGGCATAACAGCTGGTGTAATAAGTTTGGACTTGAGGTGTCGATGTTGGCCACAGATCATAAAATCAAAGGTAGTGATTTCCAAAGTTTTAGAAGCCACAACTTCAAAGCTACAGTTACCTTTGGTTTTACGCCTGGAGCAAGAAAACAACCAGCAGGCCCTGATGAGAAAACCTCAGAGACCTAGAGGTGATAGAGCTGTAGATGCTCAACATGCAGAGAAGTGGTCAGAGAAGAATCTTGACTTTGATTCTAAAATAAGTAAAGAGGTCATCGTAACAAATTAATGCTTCATAAATATTGACACTTAAATTTCTGTAAAGGAGCCAAAGTTTTCTTCCACCTCGGGGGCAAAGGCTGGTTTAATAAAAACATCTGTTATCAGCATTAAAGGTGCCCTGTGGAGCTTTTTGTAAGCAACATTTAGTGTTTCTTGGCAAAAAACATTGCCTAAGGCCTAACAAACATGTTAAATGCGTGTCCTACATCATAAAATATTTGCAAAGCCAAGCTTCTGAAAAATTTGCATCTGCATTGTTTACATTCATGTTTACTGGTAAGCAGTCTTCTTCCCTGCCTTTGCTGGCGCGTTGCTGTGTTTCTGGGTACCTTACTGCCAAACCATTAGCAGGAATGTATACGTGTGGGTGCACGAGAACAAACAAAACAGGGGCACAATCATAAAAACATAATTTCATTGAGCCACAGGCAGTTAAAAACTCCACAGGGGACCTTTGTGTTGTAGGAAATTACCTCCACCCACTCAGGGGCAAGATTTTGTACAAGCTCATGAACCTCCCCTTAAAGACGCTCCCTACCCTGAAAGGATGAAGCATTTAAATTCAACACTTAACTCCTGACCATTAATTTGTGTCTGTGATACAGTCTGTTTAGCATAGTTCACCTTAATCACTATTGCACTCGGGAAGGAAACCTATGCTGTTTGAATATTGTGTTACATTAGTCTTTACATTTGCCATATGATGTTGCAAAAAGATAATTTCCTCATTCACCCTGATGGACATAAAGCAAAGTGACTGAATGAAAAACAGACTATTTAGCCTCAGTGATGTAAAAGCAATTAGGACTCAGCTACCCCATTCTGGAAATATGGAGCTTTGATTTCATTGCAACTGCTGAGAGAAACTGAGATTTGTCCTGAATATTTGTAAGAAGACACAATTTAAACATTAAGCTTTCCTTGAGCTTTTAAATCATATCACATGGTCTTAATCTGCATGTTATATTTTCATCTGTTATGAAATATCACCTGTGTTGTGTTATGTTCTTCAGCACCTCTGTTATTTGTGTTTGTCCCACTGTTTCTGAGAAACAGATGCAACAGACATCAGTTCACATTAAGAGGTTGGTCGGGACATCAGGCGGATGCAGACAGTTACTCATAAAAACCAAAAACAAGTATTCATAACAAGGTTTTGGTACAAACAGAACCTCAATTAGGTACCTCCTGACAGTGACCACTCATGACTGATAGTGAAGATTAATGATACTGAGGCAGAAAAAACTAAAGCTTAACAATAAATATTTATTCAGATTTCAACACATGTGGTTTCTACTCTTCTTTTTTTTTATGTGCATACCTCATAGAGTCACTGACTAATTAGACAGTTTCCTTAGACAAAAGCATCTGCCTGGTTTATCTTCTGCCAGGTGGAGCGAGGGGAAACCTAGCAACAGGCTACAGCAGACAGCGCTCAGCTCTCAGATTATCAAGGTACAGACAGTGACAAACACGCTCACATACACACACACAGGTAAACACACACATGAGCATCACTTGCAGCTCTCAGTTGGGTAGACAGGACAAACTGTGCCATCGAAGCACATTACACACCACACTGACCTGAGCACATTCCACCTTGTTGATCATTCCAATGCAAAAACCCAGATGAGTATATTTTGGCAAAAGCGGACATTTCTAAATTGACCCAATTTTCTATGACACTGTGTGGGTTAGAGGAGCCTGGCAAAGTCGACTGTATTTAATCAAAAAGCGCACAGGCGAATGATTCATGTGTTAAATGGTGTCCTTGTGCTTGAACTAAATATGCCCCATTCAAAGGCCTTTTGGTTGTTTATGCTCTGAAGCTTTTATCGCACTGTCCCTTGTTAAAAAACATAACCTGGAAGGAGACAGATAAAAGATGTTGTTTGGTTGTTTCTTCTCTTGAAACACACCACTATAAACAAATTGAACAATTTGTTGACAGGACATTTTCTGATTTTTCCGTTGCTCGCACTGTGCACTTTTTGTTTAGTACAATAACAACAGTGTTCAGACAGAAGTACACTCAGCAGCTTGCAGTATCAGTTCCAATACACACATTACCATTTAATCTGTCCATAACACATTTTGATGAATATCATCTATCATGGGAAAATTAGTAAATTAGTAAATTAAATTAGTTACAAAAAGTGAGCAGAATTATGGTCCTTAATATCTATTCACATTACTAATAATGTCTGCCCAAGTGTCTATATAACATGTCTTTTATTAAATTAATTACTTTAAAGAGTAATCTTTTCTAATCTTAATAAAGCTCGGGGACTTACAGAAGAAATGTGATGATTAAAATTGATGCAGCAAAGGCAAAGATATTCTGACAGTCAGTTGATAGCATGGGTCAAGCTCTACAAACACTGAATTCTACAATTCCCATAATGCATCTCAACAGCATCTTTTATCGTAGATAAACAACTATGTCTGATGGTGCTGGTGCTGCTTCTTGAAAGGAAATGACTCGACATCCCCACAAAATATGAAAATTTGGCCCAGACTGTTTATGACAGCAAAAGTAGTAACATTAGTCCATCTGCCTCTACCATGCTAATGTTTCATGCTAATCAGCATATATTAGCATGCTATCATGCTAAACTAAGATTATAAACACACTCTCAATCTTATTTAAGCAATAGGCTAAAAATAAACTTGTTTCTTTTCATAAATGATCTATTTTCCACAATGTCTTTTTCCAGGTAACTTCCTAATGTAATGTTATCATATTTTACTTCCATCAGTGATGAAACTACTTAACCCTGCTCCTCATTAAAGGCCCTATATGTAAGTTGTTGCTGTTGCTACATGGCCAACATTAGCAGCAGCTGTATACTTACCAAGACCCTCAGCCATTGTTGCGTTTACAAGACAAGTGGTTAAAATATGACCTCTGAGGAGCGCTACTTCTCTATACTCTTATATGCTCCATGCAGGAGCTGGCTGGTTAGCATGCTAACTTCAGTAGAGGAGAGGAAGTGATAGAAATAGAAGTAAAACAAGAATTAACATTGATGTTGCTTTCCACTCCTGGAGACAGCTCTTGGAGAGTAAAGGAATTTAGTTCAGTAGTAGTCAATTTAGTTTAGTACTCACAATATTTCTTCTAGACTTATAGCACCTTTAAAGCAGATCTTAGCCTGATTGCACATACTTCTGTCAAATGCTTCTCTTTTTTATTAAGAGTATAATTGAACCTTATAGCATGTACAGTAAAATCATATAAATGTTTTATAACTGACACGTGCTCATGAATACACACGTTTCTGTCTGTGTGGTTGAAATTACAGTAACTTGATGTCTTGTCTCGTATAGTGGCAGGCTTCACTGAAACTTTCTCCCACCAAGCCTCCTCTTGATTTGGCACCTAATAAAACTGTCTTACACGAACAAGTTGGATGTTTCTAAGTTTAACCTCACCTTAAGGGAAAGCTTGGTAAACAAACCTCTCGTCTCTCTGGGAAATAAATGGAAATCAAAAGGTACATACATATGCTCAGTGCTATTTCCCACATGCTGTTCTATTTGCGCTTGTTTGCATTCAGTGTACCAGTACCAGTATAGCACCACCCACATCATACTGTGTAAATAATGGATTTAAATGAGAATGAAGAATCAAGACGTCGGATGTTGTCGCTGATGGTGCCAGAACAGTGTGGGATTTAGTTAAGTATGAACATTAATCACGTACAGGGCATCAATCAGCAGTTATTAATCATCCTGATCACGAAGCAAATGTTGATTTAATTCAGTAATTTACATCTATCATCCCAAAAGGAAGTAATTAAAGACTACAGTTCTGTAACTGTGAAGGACATGCGGGATAAATATTTGGAATCTATGTTCATTTAGGCTCTCAAGCAGGTCTGTGAAAAGCAAAATCCACTAACATTCCTGCACTAAAATAAAACAATTATATAAGTATTAAGGTGTGATCAAAGAGGACAGAACATCTAATATGAAAATCTTCAAATGTGTGAGGGATGTCATTATAGATGAGCCTGTGAGTGGGTGATGTGGAGAGTAGATTCCTGGTGTGGCTTAAGCCTCATCCAATTCATTCAATTAGCTGTAGCCTAATATGCTAGAAGTGGGAGAAGTGATATCCCCACTTCACTCTCTGGACGGACAACAAAACAAATCAACCCAGCCTCTCTCTCCTCCGCTGACTGACGAGATGTGGCGTGATTCTGTCATAAATGTAATTATGTTTATATTGAGCGTCCACTCCACTCTCTGTCTGACTAGGAAATCACATTACTGCCTCATCTTGGAAGATTTGTCCTCCTTCAGACAAGAGACACTTCATTTTTTGTGTGCATGAGCACACCCCTGAGTGTGTGTTTATATGCGTGTGTGTGCGTGTTGATTACACAGTTTTGAACAGGTACTGAAAGTTGAATGCAGCATTTGCACATTTTGTACTGGGGGAATAGATAAAACTCACCCACCCTGACCCTGTCATAACGACTGATGACAACAAACAGTCAGAAGACAAATATACTTTAACAGCAGCAACTGCAGTTTCATAACTGATGATACAAATACGAAACATATGAAAGCTTAAAACTGCACTAATCAGTATTCTTATATTGAATCTGTTGTACTCTATATTTTTACATTAACAACAGATGAAATGACTGTATGTGACATTGGTCTCTCATAGTGACAAACCCACAGAAAACTATCACCTGACTCTGCACTTCATCTCAGCCCTACAGAACATTTTAGTATCAGCTCATTGTTCTGGTTTTGAAGTCTGCTACTTTACTTTTCTGGTTGACTATGATATCTAATCTTCTAACACTCTTGAGCTGTAGCATTCCTATACTGAGTGATTACTCCAGAGATACCATTGTAATAAATACCTCTGCCATTACACGTCCTCCAGTTGAAAAACAGATGTACAGTACTGTGGCTCTTTTGGGAGCATTTGGGGTTTTTTTTGCATGTCTCATAAGTGACAAAACAGTGCAAACAGATCTACAAGGGCTCAGTGCAAATATAAGGTGTTGCTAGCTGTTGACAAAATCCCCAGATTAAAACACTTGGTTAAGCGTAGGCGTCCCCCCGAGTCCCTGCTTTAGTAATCCTGTTATAAATCTCCCGCAGGCTATAAGCTCTCTCAGAATGACTGAGGGATAAGCCCATGTGTACTGTAAACACCACCTCTGCCTCCCATTGTGATAATATTACATAACTTCTGGTGGGGATGAAGAGCTAATATTAGATTTGACAGTATAAAATATGTTTGTCTTAGACAGACTCTCCTGTGCAATAACAAGTCAGTAAAACCAAAGACATAAAAACCAGAGCAAAGCTTCTATCTGTATTTCTGCTGCTTTGATGATTTTATAAATTAATAATCAATTATTCAGTGAATCAGTCAGAACATATATCACCTCAACAATCCAGACAACATGTTAGATTCAGAGGTTTTCTTCCTAAGGACTGTCATCACTACGGGAAAGAATGTCTCTTGTTTTCATTTCTGTAAAATAAATTGACATCCAGACTGTCTGTTATTCATTTTCAGCTCTGACAGTAAACAAGACATAATTCAGGAAATTCTCCTACATTCTCAGTGGTTTGAACAGAAAACACTGCAAAATGTACATGGAACATGGCACGCTGTCACTTTTTCATGGTGCTGTCAAGGGAGACAAAATGCAAATTTAACTGTACACAGGGTATAGACAAAATAATGTAAACACCACAAGAAAAAGGAATTAAACTGAGCTTAAAACTATAACCCTTAAAGGAACAACTCAGCAGTTTGGGAGTTATTGCTTCCTGGTGGAGCATTTAATGGGAAGACTGATATCTCTCTATGGCTCTTTTAAATATGAAGGTACATTCATTAGCTAGCTTAGCTTAGCACAGAGACTGACAGCAGGGGGAAGAGACTGGCTCTTTGGTGCAAAGAGCTCTGAGAAGAATTTGCTGCTTTTCTTGGTTTTCATTAAATATCTGGGGGTTTTGGATTATTGGTTTGACAAAACAAGATTTTTAGTGTTTTCTAATGTTTCACGGACCGAATGATTATCTAATCGAGAAAATTGATCCGCACATTAATTGATGATCAAAATAACTGTTAGTTGCAGCCCTATCAGCAAGCATATTGTTTACCACGTATCATCTAAACTTCAGCATTAGCATGCTAATGTTTACCAATTAGCAGTGAACACAAAGTACAGCTGAGGCTAATGGAAAAGTCATTAATTTTGCAGGTATTTAGTCATCAGCAGAGTTTTGAAGAAATTAAAAATTTGACTTGATGGTGACTCTAAAGGAAATGTGAGAAGATAACTAAAAGATATTAGAGTATATCCTCCTCAATTATAACTTTAAAAATACCCAACAAAAGTGTCAACCACATCATCAAACATGGCATAACGTTACTCAGATCTTTTAAAACACTGTTCACTTAACACCTACTCTAACATATTCTATGGTCAAAACATCACTGAGGTTTTAGTTATAATGACAAACACTGCTGCTGCTGCTGCTGCTAATCAGGACTTTGATATGAGAGTTTTCAAAGCCACACGAGACAACAGAGCTTGAAGAGGCCAAATCATCTGTGCCCAGACTGCAGGTGCATCAGTCAAAAACTGTCAAATCATCATATGCCGCTGGGAACAGTCTGGGAAATTATGCCAAACACAGACAAGCTGTATCAACAAAGAGGAACTTCAGTCACAAGCTGAAACTACCAAATAGGGATGTAAAAGATATATTTCTGTTTAATTAACAGGCAATGTGTGAGCTGTTTTTCTTGTTTTTAACACTTTTGCACTCAAATTGATTAGCTTATTTGTTTTCTCTTTGTTTGTCCTTCATCTCCTATTTTATTTACGTTATTTCTTTCCTTGCTGTATCCTGTAGCGATGTGATTCCCTCACAGGGACTAATTCAAATGTGAGGGGGCATTTCCTTGTAAATGTGAAATGCTGCAAAAAGTCTGTGAATTGTTTTGCTGCTGATGGCAGGACAGAAGAACAGCCTGTACTCCTCAGTGAAATCTCGACAGTTGGTGCTGGATTGTGGCCAGAAAAAGACCAACCGCTTTTCAAACACCATGCATGCTGGAGGTGTTTGACACGAACATCACAAGGCAAAACAAACGTACTAAAATCCCACTGGACGAACAGGGTTGTGTGCTGAAGTAAAGTTTGGAAAGGTTGTTCAGGGTCTGTCTGCTGTGTTTCTTCAACAGAATGATGACGCTTTTATCTAAGGATTAGATATTTTTGGGGGATGTCAATCTGCTGGATAATGCACTGAGATCGGTTTAATCCCTGCACACTTTCATCAAATAATTATGACAGCATACATTATTAATCAGATAAACTCTCCTGTTCTTAGAAAGTTGAGAAAACAGAAGTGAAACAACGTGTAAAACAGGATAAAATATGCAGGCTTTGACACAAATTCAAATGTTGTTATGCATAACATTATCCTCAGTGCGTATTTAGAGAGTATAATGTTGTTTGTGAAGGAAAAAAAAGGTCAAGGTTTGTAACCAGTCAGTTTATGTTATGCAAAAACAAGCAAAAGGCCTTGAAATCCAGCGAAACTCTGGTCACAACAGAAAGGTCAGCCACCGTCTAGACAGCTCGCTCCTGCTCCAGTAAACCTGACTGCTGTGTTGAAAGAAATGCTGCATGATCCCTGCTGATATCTTCATGTAGTCTGCGTGATTTAAAAGTCATCAGCCATCCTCTTTCAAAAGAAGTGTTCCTTTTTACTGGTAAAGCCGTGAGACTCTCCTTTCAACAGCTCAAACAGCACGCATGAAGTAATCTGTCAACTGGAATGTACTGTTAGCTGTGGATTTAAATAGCTACCTGTTACACTGAAAGGATTTATTACAATTCTGTGCTGTTGTTCAGAGAGTCCCTCTTGTCGCTTTTAGTAAAAGGTCTCAGTAGAGTCTGATCCCAGTTGGCTGTTCCCTATAGCCCTCTGTATGATGCTTCAGTCACAGCCAGTGTTTGTGTTATCAGGTGACAACTAAGTCTGGTTTTGTGGCTTAACAATCTCTCTCTACCTCCAATAAAATGCCTGTGTTACTGCAGCTGCATGTTCGATAACCAGCAATAGAATGCTTTGAGCACCACAAACAAACTGTATTCACTTGCAGTGTATTTAAGTATTGGTAACAATATCTCAAAACCTGAGCACATAGAGCCAAGCTAGTGTGATTTGGATGAATGACTGACCCTTCAAAGCAATGGCAATGTTGGTGCGTCTATCTGTCCACCATTTATATACTAATAGCTGGTAGCAGCAGTAGCATCTGACACTGAACAGGGGTCGGGAGCACTTTCACTCTGAAATGCTTTAAAGAATTGGCCTCCGGTTTCCTGCGTAACTTCAGTGGCAACCTGTCAATACCTGTTGATGTTCCCTTTGGCTTTTCCCTTTATAGCAGTGTAGTATTGAGACAGCAGATAAGTCTGGGAGAACAGAAATTTCACATTTCATACAAAGCATAGGAAAAAGCCATTTACAGTGCTCTTCTCAATAACTCTAGCTCATCAGTTTTATCAAAGAATTATTGGAGAGAATTATTAATCTATTAGTCCCTTTGCGCTGTTGATTTTTTTGCTGTACCAGCTCCAATCTGCTCATTTCCCAAATGGTACAGAGGCTGTAGCTGCTGAAAAATAGACTACTTTTTCTTGTCACCCACAGACTATCATCACACTGAGCTCACAATTGCAGTTGTCGTTGATCAAGCCATCACAGAAGTTTCTCATGTCAAAATATACGAGTCCAAAAAGCAATTTTGACATGAAAATACAAGAAATGTCTTGCTTTTTGAAGCACAACTCCTTTGACATTTGCTGTCCTTGCTTGGTGTACATGATATTACACACTCATGAGTTCAGGGGACAGTTCCTAAGTCTCTAGAAAAGGGAGGGTTTTAAGAGAAATATCATCACAGCCCCTGTCCCTCCAGTCTCTCCCTGTCTGACAGAGGCAAGGGAGTCCTGACTGAAAAGCAGCACTCTGTACTTTGATTCCTGGGACACTCAGCAGACACCTTTAAAGTTCAGCTCAAGCACACCATTTCCTGATGTCTGACACATGCACACAATTTGACGTCAGTAAGTTTTACACACACACCACACCACACACAGAAGTGAAGAAATGCTTTATCTACCACGACTCGACTTACAGACTTTTGTGCATTCTGTGTCTCTGAGTCTGAATCTCACCTCAGAGGATTTCAGTTCACTGTTTTCAGCTGCCTGTTCCATATTTGTCTTGTCTTTGTTTGAGGTGTCTTGTTCGCTGTCTGTGCTTTAGTCTTTCTGTCTTTGACAAATTTACATCAATTCAAATTTTCATTGTGCAGTAATTAGAAAAAATGTGGCTGATTTAACAACAAAAACCCTTTTTGGGTTCTGGTTTGCAAAACAAACAAATGCTCGCAGCTGATTGGCAAAATTGGCCAGTTGCTGCTGACTTCCACAGTGACACATATGAGGATTTTCTGACCTGCCACCCCATTTTGGCAGGGAGTCATTGTTTGATTCTCTGCCATTGTTCTTGCCTTCGGAAATGGTTGCAAGTAAGTGTTTTCTCATCTGCTAACAAGGTCTGGTTAATTTTAGGAGACTACAGGATGTCTGGTGGACCAGTGGATAAGACCAATGCAATAAAAAACCAACATCCTTGGTTTGATCCATGTTAGTCTTTCCTATCCTTAACCAAGTGCTGTGAGAGTCTAAACAGAGCCACAAAACCATTTAATAGCTGTAGTCACTACAGCTGCGGGATCAGATATTTTAGTGGGAAACAAATTTGTTGTTTGTGAACATTTTACTAAAATGCTCTGTATCAACATATTTGTAACTTGTCAAATACTTAAATTAACAACATATCTTCATTATATTAATAGAAAACATAATCTGGTCACAATTACACTTTATACAAAATCTATTTGCTGCAGCAAAGTAGTTGTTTATGAACTTTTTCAGGAGACAGAGTTAGCAAAGAAAGTCTGGAAATAAATATTCCATAAAACAGTGATCCTGAGACCACGAAAGTTTTCGTCAATGAAATTAATCTTATCTTGCTTTATTTCTCTCCCTGCGTTCACAATCGGAAGCTACTGATATTATCATGTAAAGGCTAAATGTCAGAAAACAAAAAGAAAGAAAGAAAGAAAAACAAAACTTGGAAAAGAAATGGTTTAACAGCTATCAACACCTTGTCCATCTACTGAATGGACCTTGTTGTAGAACTGTTTTGTCAACTACTGCTTCAAAGGTCAAGAGTGGGTTTCCCAGTTTTGACTTTTACATCAACATGGACAAAAATCTGTCTGTCAAAAGTGTTGACAGAAAATGGAAACTCAAACATCTACAATTCCTCTGACAACTCAGCCAACTCCATCTGCTAAGGAAGATCCTGTGATGCCATCAAAATGTCCAGAAGAACAACTAAACAGACCTTGTGTTGAGGTAGTTTTGTCAACAAAAACTGCTTAGGGAAAGATGGCACGTACAGTAAGATGACCCTTCATATGTCCTGCGTACAAGACGATCCATGTTAGGAAAGTGTAAACATACGATGCTGCTAAAAGTTGTTTTAAATTACCAGTATTAAGATTGCACAATGTAACAGTGTTGGAATAATGACATCATTGTAGTTTGGATCTGTTTCCTATAAACCTCACTTTCAATATGCAATTCTGAATTTTCACAGAAAAATGAAAGAGGACAGAGCTTTTGTTTTCTCTGGTAGCTGTCAGTAGTTTTGCCCATGTAGCGGAAACGGCGGTTGGTGGAACAGAGTAACTGTGGAAACTCAACTAAATCAGTCAGTAACAAAACCCACCCAATTATTAATACAATTGGACGTTCTACTCTATTTTATCACAGCACCAAGATCAGGGTTTCTAGGTCAAACTGGGATTCCTATGGTTTTGTCTTACTTTGGACAGTAGCCAGGGTGACACATTTCTTGTTGGTGAACTTTCTAAAATGAGAAGTAGTGAAACTTACTACAGTCTTCCTTGCAACAGTGGTGCCAACACTTGGGAACGCTTCAAGGGAAAGTTATCCATTGTCACTTAAATTATTGAAATTACTACTTATTATTACTAAAAATACTGTTTATTCAGTGAAGAACTCTTTTTTATAGTTTTAGTTTTATTCATGAATGAGTACAGTTGTTTCTTGGAGGGATTTGCTCAGTCATTACAGTCATTTCTTATACCAACTGTAATTACAGGTTCTCCTGCACTGCTCATGCATGAATTTACTTAATTTGTTTGTGTGTGCATACAGTAAATTCTAGGGACACAAATACAGCTTTATATCTCACCTAAGCTAAAGGACGTCTCAGACATGTCAACACAGATATGTATGCCTCACCTCCGTTAATGGGATTCTGCCAAAGCATGCATGCACTCAGTCATATTTTAGCTTGCTTGCAATTACCTCCTAACCTCAATAATGTAATAGCTTACTGGGCTTCCCGGGCAACTACTAATCTCTAAAGCTACTTCATTAGCAATTACACATGAGAGAGATATCATGGCAGACAGGTTGTCATTGATAGCAGCCTTTCTTGTTTGCTGACATTGATGTTTGTGAGGGAGAAGGGGAGTTGTTGTTTTGCAGTGTGCAGCATTAGCTGTGGGTCACAAGCAGGACTTGGCTCATTATTTCCGTCCACAGCTTTAGCACCACACTGAGAGCAGCGTGCCTCACACACACCTTGATTACCTTGACAACTGGCTGCGTGTCCATCAAAATGTGCTCTCAGGTCTGATGAAAGGTTTGGGAGGTGGAGGCCGTAATGGATTTGGGAAGGACAAAAAGGGAGAGTTAACGGACATCCAGTAATTGTATTGGCAGTGTGCTCAGACCTGTTGGCAGCAGTCGGTGATTTGTCTAAGAGTCCAGCTGGCAGGAGAAAAGCAGAGGATGTGACCCTTTTAACACCTTTTGTCTTGAAATTAAAATAAAGTTTTATCATCAGATGACTCGTGGACAGTGTTGGAAAGTAACATCTCCACAAGTACTCCACTCAAGTACAATTTTAATGTATGTACTTGCACCTTATTACCCCCTTCAAGGAGATTATGTTTTCACCTGTGTGTGTTTGTTTGTTCATTTGCAGGATTACACAAAAAGTACTGAACCAATTTGCACCAAATTTTGTGGAGGGATGAGGTATGGGTCAGCGAAGCACCCATTCAATTTTGGTGCAGATCTGCAACAAAAAGTGTTGTTTTTTTTAAAATCACTTTCCTAAAAATTGCCAGCATTTTTGACAGTTTTGTCAGTTTCTCATATGGACCTTGATCAGATTTTTGGTGCTGAGATCTATGACTTAATTTATTTACTAATCCAGATCCAGTACCCCCTTTTTCCTTTTAGAACTAAACAGATCTGTAGGATTGTTTGGCCTCGGTGGCAATATGCTCTCCTCTGAGTACCATTCTATTTTGGGTATTTTTTTAAATGCTACTTCATAGTAGCTTCAGTTACTACAGAGTTACTTTGAAAATTAAGATTTTACATAAAAAACATAGAATAAGATTCTAAAATACAATCAAACTTTTTTCCATTCACTTGTTTTATGCGTAATTTATGCATATATCAGAAAAATAAACACTTTGTTTTTTTCCTTTCCTACCCCATTAATTATCTCATGACCCCTCAGATTTATCTGGTGACCCTTTGGAGGGGTTCAACACTCAGGAACCACTGGACCACACTACCTCACTCTATACATGTGAAGTGTTTAAAACTGGCTTCACCTTGACAATAGTAAAATGCTACTTAAACCTTGATGCATTAGCACTAACACTCCATTTATATAATACATAATTATAACAATCACAGGTGCCATTTTCTGCAGAGTGAGTATTTTTATTCTTAATATTTTTTAGTACATTTTGCTGATCATACCTCTGTGCTTTTACTTAAGGATTTTGAATACATGGCTTTGATTTGCAATGGAGTATTCTTACACTGTTGTTTTGCTAGTTGTACAGGATCTGAGCACTTCTTCCACCACTGCTCAAGGGTGGTATAGCACAACAAATCTTTTGTTGCATTTAGATTATTTATTCTAAAATAATCTCTTTTTGCAACTGTTAGAAATTTCATTATGTAAAGAGTACAGTCCACAGTTAATTCTCTTAAAGATTTTGTTAGAAGTTATTCCCAAGTGCTATTTAATATTATTCTTATCATAATATTTTGCAATGAGGAAAAACAGGAAGAACATAATATAATATATAAAATACATAAATGTAATACGTTTAAAAGAAATCTTAAATTGGCCAACCTACTCCCACAGTTCTAGTTGCGCTAAAACCCGATGAAATAGGCCTGACTGCTTTTTGTTTTCAGGCTAGACTTTTATTAAATTCAAAATTGTCTCAGGCTGCACTCATGCTCAAAAGGGTATTAAAAGGTCAGTGACAAAGCCAGAGGCCAGACCCACTCAGACATAGGAGAAAACAGACGCATAGATATAAATATCAGTTCCAAAAATAAAAGAAAGGAAAATAAGGACAAGAAAACAACAGTTTAATGTACATTTCCTCATCGCTGTGATCATCAGACATATTCACAGTGATGGTGAGCAGAAGTCAAGTCTGCTGGAGTTTCAGCGGCTATGGAGAAATGATTTAATTTTGCAACCCACCTCCATTCACCTGGACATGAAAATGAATAGGTGGGCAAAATGACTCACTTAATGCAGCAGTAATAAAATACTTTTTAAAGGTTTGCTTTAATATGCTTCTCTTTAATATTTATTTAAATTATTTTGAAAGGATTTGAAGCTGCAATTAAAAATTTAAAAAGTAAAATTTAGTAAACAGTCATTTCTGGGCTCAAACCAAAATGCATCAAGCAGACTACACTGCAAATGGGTACAATGAGGACTTGTCTACCCACTGAGCAATTCTAATTATGAGCAGAGAGGAGCCTTGCAGAGACGTGGTTCACTCCCCATCTTCATTGCCAACTTTGTCACAGCCAAACGGTCTGCAAACAGTGATGTGAATGTTCCCGACAGAAGAACAAGAACATTAAAACATTTCAGTCCCCACTAGAATAAAAGTGAAGCACATTCAACAGTTTCACATTGTGACTCACAAGTCAGTCGGGTTTTTAATAAAAATGCATGGACTCTCAACTGAGAGTACTTCCAGCTCATTGAAATGATCCTGCTCACCTACAGCTTTGAACCCGTGATCCTGATATAATAATAAGTCCTGTGCTGTGATCATAAGAGGCATGTGGGTTTTAAATGTTGTAATATACTTGATAAAACATGGGATAAATGGGACGAGTAAGAGTCATAAGCTGTGTTCACCATTTCTTTTTAAAACAGTTGTCATGCAGCTTCGCACACCATGGAGCAAATTGGAATTTGCAACATTTCTAAGCAGTTTAACTGAACCAGTGTTATCTAAATGAGGTCAACTACAGCTAGCAAACAGTTTTGAACAAGGAATTGGAACTGTTAAAAAGTCACAAGCAAATATCAAAGAGGATCCATTAGGGTAATACATGATTTGCGTCACAAGCAAGTAGACTATTTACAAACTGACAGCTAATATATTGTGTTCAGTTTGTGCTAATTTTTTGTCTCTGGTGTAAAAGCCTAGTCAGGTATGAATAATCTTGCTTAAAGCTGCATTAGAGCAATCTAAAATCACATTTTGACATTTTATCACCCGATAAATTTGTTATGGTATGGTAATGTATCTGTAAACAATTGCCTAATAACACATCCAGTACATTATTTACTGTACTGAACAATGTTAGCACTCTTTTGGAGTCATGCTTATGGCCACCTGACAAATACAAGTCTAACACTCGCTCTCCTTTCCATCAGTTCCTGAGAAGAATACTTAGCTCTTTAGCATCTCTAACTGCTCCACTATGTTCACCAGCTAATGGGTAATTTTCTCACTTTGCTGGGAAGGTAACGCACAGTGGGTTCATCAGAGCTTATTTGCTAAAAACAGCTGCCTGCTGTGGCTGGAAATGAGGCTGATGAAAACCAAACTTTCCCGTTATAAAACCCCCCAAAAAATTAACCAAAAGATGCTAAAACACTTAAGTACATGGTCACTTAATTGACTGAATTTTTGTATAAAAATGTTGCTTAGTGCAGCTTTAAGATTTGGGGAAAGGTAAGGGTAGGGAAAAACAACACTGTTGGTCTGAGATGAGATGTTAACATACCTTTTTGTTGCTACATAAAATAGTTCAAAGAAAGACATTGTACATTGGCAGAAACCTCCAACATGACTTTATAATTGCCAGGGAGAGTGGCTGGCCACAAGATTGCTTTGAAAAGATATTAAAGTTGTAGTGTTGTGCTGACACATTCATCAATTTGCTCAGCTGTTCTGACATTATCTTACCTCTTCATTTTGAAAACAGAACAACTAAAAAACCAGAGAAACATCAAAGAATGGCAACACCATTTCACCGACAAGACAACTGACAAAATGGATAGTTCTTGCAAATTAATGTCTGCTGCCAGGCTTTGAGCTTGTTCTGTGACAGAGAGTGGTGCCTGCAAAACAAAAATTACTCCGCTAGATGGATTATTCTCGATTCATGAGCATGAACATGACGTTAAGAAAGTACAGAGCTAAGAATCTAATCAGCGATGCCATCAAGAGAGACAGCCAGGACTACTCCGTTGCTAATGAATGGGATTCTGGCTGTGTTTAAATGAACAGAACATTATTCCCATCAGAGCAGTTGGCACTTCCATGAATCAATGTTTGTTCTGCTGTACAACATGCTCAACTAATGATGATACAAAAATCTAAACTCCATACAAAATAACAGGTTTGACCTTTTAGACTTTTCTGTGAAATGTGCATATTGTTGTATCAGATATGAATAGAACCACAAACCTGGCATTCATTTTTCCTCAGAGAAATGTTATCTGCAATAATGCTTTAAAAATGTTTGCACTGTGTTACAGCCAAGGGTGAAAATCAGCGCTAAACAGCAAATCCCCATAATCTATTATTATGCTACTGTTCAGTATCTCTGTTTAAAACATGAGACGAGAAGCTCAAGCTTTAGCAAACTGTTTGATGCATAAAGTTGTTTTTTCATATTTTCATTATTTTAAGTCATGTTTTGTGTCTGGCTAAAAAGTAGGATAGAATAGAAAGAAGGTTAGGTTTCCAGTAACATAATGTATGTACATAAAAAATATTCTTAGTGACGTCTGTAATCTCCTAACTTTTAATCCCCCCCCCCCCCCCCCCAGCAATTTAAAATGTTCACTTTTCTACTGAAATATCTACACATCTTTGGGATGGTTCGGCACAGATTTCATATTGACATACTGACTTTTCCTTTAGTGCCACTATGAGGTTAACAGTTGTGGTTTTGAGTAAAAAATCTCAACAACAATTGAATGGATTGCTATGAAATTTGGTTCAGACATTCACATTCCCCTTAGGATAGATTGCAACAATTTTGGTGATACTCCAATTTTTCATCTAGCGCCATCATCAGGTCAAGATTTGATGAACAAATTACAGAAAGCCTCAGCTGTGCTTTGTGTTTAGTGTTCCCAAGCTAATATGCTAAATAGCAGTGGTGCACATGGTAAATATTATAGCTGCTAAACATTATTTAACTTGAGGCACAACTGTGCAAAAGTAGCCTCACAGAGTCATTTGCATAGCTGTAAACTTTTAGTCTTGTTATTGCACTTCTCAATCACACAATGTAATTATCATGCTCATGATCATTATTATCATCATTACAATAATTGTTCTTCTCATTCTGTCTGGATAAAATTGCTGTACTGTTGATTTAAGGATGGTTTATGATGAAAATCCAGACAGCAATAACTGTCTCCTTCATCTTGTCTGTAAAGCAGGCTTCATTAAAGATGTGTTTCAGTCATTTCCCAATATTATTTTTCCTTTATGTTTCTCACTTAAAGTTCATTGGCTGCTTCATGTTTCAACAACAGAGATGTCAGCTCACATCAGCTGACTAAAATCTGCCTGAAATAAAACCAAAAATGCCTCATGACTATGACTAAAACAAGAGTTTATTCCTTGCCAAAATCACTCCCTAATATCAACACCAAAATATTGTCAGTGTAAAACCACTTGAAAGCCAAACCAGTACTGTGGATAGAAAGTGAAAGTGAGTCTGTCATGTTGCATCTCATGGCTAACATGCTCTCAGTGATGTGAGACAATCATACTGTGGAGAACAACTGGATTTCCTGGTGACTTTCCAGTGCAGAATCTTCCCCCTGGTTTCCAGTGGCCCCACGTCTCCGACCCTGTCACTACCAATCGCTGGTATTCGTGATTATGCCTTGTTTACTTCTGTCATTCCCTTCAGCTGTGGCAAGACGCTTATGTAACACAACATACGATGCATGATCATCAGCGCTGCTGTCTCCCTGAGAGAAATCAATTTGCCCCATTGGTTCTCGCCTTGCCCTTTCCAATATCTCAATCCTTTTTCTTTCCTCTCTCTCTAGCATGTGTTCTCAGTCTCTCCTGCCTGTATGGGAGAACAGTGGGAGTCCCTTCATGGTTAACTTATAAGGCTAACACTCTGCCCACAAACCACAGACTGGCCTGAATTTGAAGCTTATTCTTTATGAAACATAGCGCTCAGAGTCAAAATATACTGAAGTGGCTGGATGGTGCTTTTGGGTTTCCAAACTGTTTTGTAATTGCAAATGTGTGAGTATTTGGCCCATTTAGCAAATTTAGTGTGTCTTTTAGTGTGTGCTTCAGTGTAGTATTTTGTGTAAAATGTCAAAATGTTTACATAAATCTTTCAAAAGATCAAAATACAGGTCAATCCAAGAGAAGGACACTATCAAATTCCTGTCAAACAAATGTCATCCTGCTCCCACTGTATGTCCAAAAAGGACAAATATGATGCACACGTGATGTGACCATGACACACTCTTATCCAGTTGCACTTCGCTGCACAAGGGGGTGCAGGAAATCTATTAACCTTTAAGGCAGCAGGAGAACCACCCAGTTAGCTGGGAGGGGAGCAAATGCATCTGCAATGAAAGGTTAGGGAAGATGTGAAATAATGAAGCACAGAAATATCGGAATGGAAGGGGGGGGGGTGATATCTCAGGATATAATCACATAAAGTTCATCAAAGAGTTTGAATGTTTTCTCACCAGGCATGATGGGAGTGGTTTGTCTAAACTGACTGTGGGGAAGTAGAAGAGTTCTACAGGGTTGTATCCCCATATTTTGCAGATGATGCAGCATTAGTGTGTCTGACTACAAAGGGAGATGAAACTGCATTTAGGAGAGAGGTCAAAGCATTGGGGAAATGGTGCCATCTAAAGAAATTACAGCTAAAACCAGAGAGATGGTGATGAATTTTAGAGAGATAAAAAGGGAGTTGCTACATTTGGAACACGCTTTGTTTCCTGAGATTCATGTTGCAAAAAAAATTACTTTCCATGAAGAGGCGGGGTTTTTCATAGTCCCATTCTATAGTAGAGGTGTCTGCCTCATCTGAAATAAAGACTGCCACCACTAATGTCAGAGGAAATTTGAACTTGTTACACTTCAGGGAAAACAAACAGTTGCGCTACATCACACAGCAAAGGACAAGTATTTAATGACTGAGGCATTTTTCTTTTCAAACTGTCATTTAGTAACCACACCAAGAATGAGATGATGCCAGGATCTGTTAGCGTTTACCACCTCCAAAACCCTGCTAGGGGTGTAAGTTTGTCTCGTCTCCTCTCAACTGAGAAGTCAACACTATACAATAATAACAAAACCCCACCAGAAAACAATATTTCAGAGGAAATTTAAATAAGCACAGGCGCAATTTTAGGGAGCTGTTAGTGAAAGTTTTTTTTTTTTTTTTTTCCTTTTGTCTTGATGTGGTATAAGTCATGAGAGAGATAGTGGTGTACAGGGTTGAGTTCAATGCATCTGATATCATAGGTCTTATTATCTTAGGTCTCTAATTTCCCCATTAAAAAAGGATGCAGAGAATTCAATGGAGGAACTCTTGTCCAATCCACACCTGGATTATCCCTTACAGGTTTTTGACATTTGAAATAATCACTTTCAATTATTAAACTACATATAAAAACGCATTTTATGAATTCCATTTGAAAAATGTGGCACTTATGGAATGTAATTTATGTATTTATTCAGTTTGACTTAGCACATTCATACATATCCTGGGAACATTTACACTGTGCACTTAATGATGCTGCATATATTTATTATTGGAGCCAGAATGGCATTTTACCAGTATTTATTACATACCTTCATTATGCATTTATGTATGTGTTAGGATTGGGTTTTTATGTCCTGTTAAACGTTGTGTTGTGGATTTCTTTTCCAGATTTCATCACACTGCACAACATACACTACTTTTGTTTTACAGGTCTGTCCTGATTAACAGCAGCCAACAGACAGCTGGTGCACACAATGCAAAGCAATAACAAAGCCATAACTTTTGAGCCAGACTCTGCTAATTGGCAGGACTGAATTGTAGAGAGTGAAAAACATATATATTTTGGCTATAAGCAGAAGATAAATCAAGCACACATACTGATTCATACGAGTGAATACATAGCTGACAACAGCTATAAGAACCTGCAGGCGTGTTGTAATCCTGCTGACAAAATTACAACCAGCAGCTCCCAACAATGAAAACAACATAAATTCAGAGCAATTCAGGAGAAGCTACTCAAACATGTCAGCATGTAGCAGTGAGTGAGTAAACACAACAAACACCTCCACAAGAATGTGGCAAAGGAGCCTTTTTGTAGTATGGACAAAAGACAAGACTCTCAGAGTAGGCGCATGTACCCAAACTTTACAGAAAAAAACCTGATGTGACCTTGAGATTTAGAGACAGACAAACTTTTTTTATTAATCTTGCCAGTGCAGTGAGCCTCAGCCAGAGCTGACATTGAACTCGATCAGAAAAATCAAATGCATCCAGGAGAGAAGGACAGCCAAGATCAGCAGACTGCCACAAGTTTGTAATAATCCACCTGTGTGTGGAAGCAGTGTAACATGACGGTTTAATTAAATTTATCAGGGTCAATATAACAGGATGCTTAAAATGAAAACTGATAGAGGAAGAGGTAGAAGTCTTTTTTGTTTTTTTTAAAAACATTGCCTTTTCCAGATTGCACAACTTCTGCAAGTCTGAGTGAAATAATTCTCTTCACAATCAGGCAGAAATAGCAAAGTCTTAACAATAGCTTCTATCTATAGTGTAAAGAGTGTAAAGACTATTTCTGTGCTGATGGTAATTTCTGGGTCCAACTGTGGGGGCCAGAAAGCAAAGACTTTGTCATTTTGAATGGTTAATGAGGGGAGTAAATGTCTTGATCCTCTGTGGATCCCTGCCCAAGGCCATATAAAAATATTTAATGAGATATTTAATGGATGGCTCTGCACACCTATCTGACATGAAGGCAGGCTAGGCTTCAAATGGTACCCCTTCCAATTCCCCCTCCCCCACACAACATACCGTGTGTAGCAGTGTGTAAAGCTGCTCGCATTACCCAACTGATGGCGGAAAAGTAATAAGAAAGGCCATTTTGAATCCATCATTTTGCTAATACCACACAGATATGTGCAGCTTCAAAAGGTTCTGGGTGAAGAGCACTTTGCTGAATTGAGGCAAATTCAAAGAAGGCATTCAAGGAGAGCTGCAGAGTGGCAGCTGTATTCAGACCCAAACAGACAGAAAGATCTGGAAGAGTAACCCTTATTCAAGACAAACCTATTGCTACCAAAGTCAATTTGAATTTAATTTTACTAACCGAAAAAACACAGCATAAACCCAGAAAGCATAGAAATTAGTTCATAAGTTGCAGAAACGGGTTAATAGATGGATTTATGACTTAAAAAAGGAGGAAGATTTCATTGCTTTTCATAGAAAGATTAATACAATGAGAATAATCAACCTATCAATCCAGCTTTCAATACACTTTATTATGTTGCTCCATCCACTATACTAGTGTGTAATCTCTCTAGTGGTTTATTCAGATTCAAGAGAGCGACAAATGAAAGTCTCCCAGGATTGAGCCGAACGTGAGCATGTTCAGTCTGTGATGACTCTCTTCACTGGCATGTGTTACTACTGTAATAGAAAATCTTTCAAGTGCTCAGCCTCTACACAGGAGACTCAGAGGAACCACGGCTGTCATTATTTCATTGGCAAATAAGCAGAGGATTGCCAAGTGGCTTCTCTTTGAGTTTGCTATCAGAATGTGTCTGTTCAGGTAGAATCTGACTCTCAGTACGATCTGTTTGTAGAGTGGAGGAAAAAAATTGAAGGTGGACTCTTTGCTCATGTGCAGGGTTAAGGCAAACCACTGTCTGATTTCACAGCCCTCCACTTGCACCAACAGTGAAGGTGACCATTTATCTTAATGCATCGTACTTCTCCTACCTTTCCAAGTGAAAAATTATACATTAAAGGAGACAGAACATTGCTTTGCACAATGGTCATGCCAATGTCTGGAAAAAGTCAGACAAAATAACACACATTCACACATAACTGAGCACTTGAAAGCTACTACTTAAAGGTACCCTGTGCTGTTTTCTTGCTATAATTATGCTTACATTCAGTGACCCTCACTATAAGGCACTGTGTAATCAGAGGACATTGTAGATATACAATATTTTTCAAAAGCTTCTGTAGAATATACAATTTGTGAAGTCTACTAAACCTCAGCAGCCCATTGCACCAGTTAGCTTAGTTTGAAAACAGTGCAGGGGTTATGCTATAACTTAAAACCATATTGGATCACACAAGTTAACTAGAACATAAAAGTTAAGATGTAGCTCAGAAATTCACACCTCCATCAGCAAGTGTAAGCTACTCCTCATTATATACAGCAAACTATAACTGCTACCATCAGGGAATGGTTAGAAACTAAAGACTAAATTTGTAAGAACCAGAGAAAACGGGGAGCACATCTCTTGTGACAAACAGTGGACCTTCACATTTCTGATGACAGATACCAACAAGAATGCTCAGTATTTATTATTCATGCTGGATTCACCTGAGATGGGATTTGCTGCTGGCACCATTTGGCTGCTTAACAGAAGCAGGTGTACTTCAGCAGTGTTTTTACCAAGATGCTTTTTTTCCCCTGAGGCTTTTATAGTTATCCTCACCTTAGTAAAAATATCCAAGTACACCAGAAATGATAAATAAATTATGTGATATAATATGTAGCATTCTCTTTTCTAATAAAACAGCTTATTGTAGTTGTTGTACTATCTGTTACTAGTTAGCTGAATGACGCAACATGAATAAATCTGATTTTCTGTTGATGGTTGATGACTACCTAAGTTTACCCTTTCTGAGCCATGTTTGACCAACTGATTGGCTCAGTGTAGACACATTAATTACAATTTAATCTCCAGTGACTTTACTCTAATCTCTGAAAACAAGAGAGAAGCTTTAAAAATCCATCAGCCATCAACAAGCTGTTTCTCTCGCAGCATTGCAACAATTCCTTCCTATCCTTTCTTGCTATTTCTGCTTCTCCACTTCTCAAATCTCTGCACCCTAAAAGCCTGAAAGTGAAATAAAGAACAACCTGACAACCCAGATTGCCGCCTCTTACATCCCTGCCCCGTCCATTCCCCGAAACCATTACCCCGAGTCTGATAATCCAGTCCGATAAAAAGAAGATAGGCCAAAACTGAAGCGGCATCTCTGTTAGTTGTGATTACACAACAGCGTTATCCCTTCCTCCTGCTTTGGCCTTTTGTCCCAGGTGATGTGCTGATGAGCTGCTTCTCCCTATAGGCACGTTATCTCTGCGCCTCACCAATACAGAGGGTGCAGACAGCACGATAGCATCATCGCCTGCAAGAGGTCTGAGCCGGAGGCAAGAAAGGGTGCTGGTTTCATCTAGTGTGTCCTTTGTTTCATACATTCAGAGGAACGAGAGAATCAACAAGTGATGTAAATGTGTATGGAGTCTAGAGTTTGTAAGATAAAAGCACCTTTTCAATATTTATTTGTGAGACTGTCTTCCTCAGAAAAATGACGACACTGGCTGTTCCTTTAAAAACATAAAAACATGTTTATGTTATGTTGTTGACTTCTTTTAAACATTACATTATCTTTCCCTGACTTTAACTAAGTGCATAATATGGGAGGGACGTGCCCCCTCACACCTCCAGGTAAATTTTCTAACTGAACACTGCTCTCTTACTGCTCTCACGGCGCACTTTAGTACCTGCATGCAGTATGTGCTTTGCAGACATTTTTTTGCCCTGGGTCTTGCCTCTCAGACTACATACAGGCTGCCCTGCCTTATTGCTGGGAGGTTGTTGGGGCTATGGGGAGACTGAAAGGAATACCTGCATGTACTAGGTTCTGTGAGCTATGTTTTTAGGTGTAATCTATATTTTAATTTGATAACTGAACTAAACAAGAGCCACAAATAAGACTCATGCAGTAAAGATGCAAATATATCAATAAACCAAACCACGCTTCTAAGTTCTAATTGCCTAAATTTGTCCAAAAGTTAATCATATAGGTCATTTTTTGTCAAAATAAATTACATTGGGCAGAGCAGTGGTGTTGACAGAAGCCCTGGTGGGGTCTGGCTCTGCAAGTTGTGATACATTGATAAACAAGTAAAATTCAAAAGCCTGTTCTTATTTATTTTGTGATCCCATTTCAAAATTAAGTAAATACATAATTTAAAACCTGCATGTCTTTAGACTGTGTGAGGAAGCTAAAGTACCCAGAGGAAACCCACACAGGCACAGAGAGAACATGCTTTATTAATTTATTTATTTATTCATTAATATAAAATTTACCGAATTCATAAATCAAATGCACATTAAAAGAACAAACTTTCAGCTTTATAAACTGTTCAGTTTTTGTTTAATTGATAAAACACTAAAAAAAAAAAAAACTGTTACCGTGACACACTCCATATATAATAGGTTGGAGACAGACAGTAAAGCTTCAGTCAATCAACCAGGACTCAGTTTGTCACTGTTACAGGAAATGTTAGGTGTCTCAGAATGAAAGGATTTTCGCATCATGTGTGTCCATCACAGCAGGTGTTATGTAAGACCACCTATCCACTCTTATGTAACCCACCATTGTGCACAGTGGACCTGGCTTTTATTAATGACCACCACAACCAATGTTACCCCTCACTATCTCCTTTAATAACCTTGAAAACAAATTGAAAAAAACTTTGATGGTGGAGGAGATGAAGAGCCCTTCAGAGGAAGTTTCATTCATGGTTCTTTGTTGTGCGTGGGCGAAGGTTTAAGAATAGGTCATCCTGTGTTCATCGGGGATGTCAGTGTAAATAGGCGATGAAGCGCAAGTAGCTCAATACTGTGCTCTCTACCCCTTTTTGTTTGGGTGTCTGTGCTGATGATTTCTGTCAAATGTACCTCAGGATTCTAATAAAGTCGTAGATGCCTTGTGACTTTATCAGGGATTATGTGTTCCTGTCTCGTCTGCTCTCCTCTCATGAGATTTATTTCCAGCTATTCAGGGAAAGAGCACATGGTTGATTCGAAATGAACAAGTATCGTCATTTCTCTCTCTTTTTTTTTTTTTTTTACTTATCTGAGCAAGTTGTTAATCTTATGAAATGTTTGCAGTGTGACTTAAAACACAATTGAAAAAAAGCTTTCAGTCTGACTCATAACATTTTTGTGTCTTCTATGCTTCATCTATGAAATATTATTTAAATTAGCCTGCTCAGAACATCAATGTTTAATCAAGCTAATTTAATTTTATTTGACATAATTTATGAGACACACATGCACACAGACAAACCAGACATCAACAAAAACGACAGTTAAATGGTTGAACCCCAATTAAAAAAAAAAAGGAACAATAAATGCCACTCTTTTTTCTGATGTGAGGTTATCACACCATTCATCTTTGCACGCCATCACCCTATTCTCCAGGGGATCACAGAGTTTGTCAAGTTGGCTGACACACACACACACACGTCTGCATTCCTGCAATATCCACAACTGCGCCAACCACCACCCGAGGAGATTAATGCTGTGGTTTGCTCTAAATTGTGTTTAATTATAGCTCTGTGAGAAGTGGGGAGAGTCTCTCCGGTCCAGCCCGGTATCTATCGAACATCCAGGTAACCATGACAACACCTCAATCAAAGACCAACTGTGGATGTCTGCACTGGAGTAATCTCCTGACAGAGAAAGTGGAAATGATCATATGTGTGGTTTCCCCCATCAAAACAGGTATACATACATTTCTTGTTACATTTGTATTATTGGTTAGGCAAAAACTGCAGTTTTATCTTTTTAAAATTAAATCTATAACACAATAAAGTGTGCAAAAAAAAGCAAATATTGCCACTATGGGGGTGTGTGTGTATATATATATATATATATATATATATATATAGTATTCAAATGTGGATCTTGCTTTCTCAGGGGTAATATGTGAAGAGAGCCTAGGAGTCAGGAGGTGATCTGAAAATTGGATCGTCACTGTGGAGCAGAGATAAAAAATCAAATGCCATGAATTATATAGTGCCATGTTTTATACCCATCTCCTGGCAGGAGTGAAAGCACCCAGTTATCGATTAGCTAATATGAAAGTGAATACATTACATGCAAAGCACACACATTCGTCTGGGTGTGGGAGGGAAGAGCCTACACTGTTTTATTAGTTTGGAAATGGTCATGAATTAATGTCTTTCCTCTTGTCAAAGTTTTAATTTGTCCACTTTGGATTGTAAATGTAGTGATGCAACAGCTTTAAGTGAGTAGAGCCTTCATGTTCTTTTTAAAATGCAGGAAGCTGCAGTGAACACAAGGTTCTTTGTTATGACAGTTGGGCTAAGTGAAAAACACTTGAATAGCCACAGCAAACTTCAGCTAAGCCTCGCTGATACCATCCCCGCTGCAGTGCCTTTAATCACGGAGATATGACTGCAGACAGCACATTGATTATCATGATTACAGTGTCCTAAGGTCAGACTTGCTATTCCAAACTGAATGTATAGTAAAAAGGAAAATCAGCCTGAACTGAAACCAAGGAGAAGACGATTAAAAGCAAAGCAAGGCTGCAAAATTTCCTGATACATTCATTATGCCCTTGTAATGCTCTTGATTTGAACACACATAAAAAATCAATGAGAGATGGTAAACAAAGACCACAGAAGAGATGGTTCCCATTAAATAATATAACAACATGGTTAGATATCACTGCATGCAGAGCCTATATATGTATATTATATTAAGTTATCAAAAGAAGAAGTAGACAAACATCCCACCAGGACATGGTTAATAAAGTCTCAGTTTATTAAGAGTTACTGCAATATTTCTAATTGCTCTAAAGCCCAGTACACACACTATGGGACAAGTAACATGACAATTCTGTGACCACCAGAATGTTTAAACAGGAGGATATTCCATGACAAGAGAAGCTACTTTAACTTAAGGATTTGTTGTCCATTTTAGATCATGTAAAAGAAGCACGTGTTGCATGTATGTACTTTGAATGCATGTTTTTTTTTTTAATTGAAGAAACAGAAGCTAGAACAGAGATAGCCAGTGCCAAATCTCCTCTGCAGCTGTTTAATAATTGAACAAGAGAAAATGAATGACCATATTGTTGAATAAAGTCAGTGGTTTGGGTCAGAACCACAGGGATACAATATATATGTTGTTGTTACAAGAGAAAATGGTTGTCTCTAAGCTGCTAATGTGAAAGTTGGATAAAATGCCCACTGCAGAAGATAATTCATCACTTGGTTTATGAAAGAAAACACAGAAACAAATCTGTGACCCTCTTCACATCTAGTTTTGAGAGGTTTCAAAGTAGCAAATGAAGCAAATTACTCCTTTGATCTCTTTTATAAGTTCTAGCCATACACCTAACATTAAATGTCTCCAACCCATTACCTTTCTTTTTCTAAAGCAGCTCCCCAAAAGTGCCTTTATGCTTTGTCACTGCTGTGCAACAAGAATAAAAAGTCTCCATTCGAGGACCTTGCCTTGTCCAGTAATGAGTATAATTGGAGCCACACATCCAGATGGCCCTGGTGGCCCAAGCTCCACTGTTAATGTGAATTAATTGTGACTGTAGTGAGCAGCCTCTGGTTAAGATAATGACTTCACCTGAGGGGTCCTGAGTGGCAGCGAGGCAGAGGTAATTGTTCTGAACATCCCAGTGAGGCGCTCTCAGCGTGATCAGTCACCGCTTAGCCGAGTGCGTCCGTGCTGAGAGTATGTGTGCTCGCCAGTGTGAAACAGAGTTGAAGAGTGGGAAAAAGATTGGTTCCTTATTAAATCATACTGGGGTTTATTCTGGACTGAGGCAGTTTCATTGTACTTTATGGAGATCAAATTTTTTTCTACTTTTTTTTTTTAGTATTTGTGAGGTACACGGATCAACCTTAAAGGTGCCCCAGTTAGCATATTTAAAAATTATGTCCCTGACAAAAATAAGATACTAACTGTAACACAACTCATCATTAATATACTGTATAAATACAATACAGCAGACATGCACCAATAGCATATGCAATGTAGTTTTTCTCATCCAGTGCTAACATTGTTTAAATAGCAAACACATTTTTTGCAGTGGAAAGCGACTGCATAATAGACCAGCGAAAACCTGGTCTAGTCAATGGCACAGTATATTACTGTTATTTTAAGAGTGCGTGTAACATGCGCCTAGATAGGCATGTGCACAACATGCATACACTCTGCAATGCACATACACTTTGCTGTCTTTTGGACATAAATGAGGACACATTACAGTAATAGTGGATTTGAACACACCCTAAATACACTTGCCTTGTGTGCTTTACACTGTTAAAACAGAGCTCTAAGAGTCCACTGGAAACATTCAGTAAAAATACACATTTTGCACACAGCACAAGTCTGTAGGCATTAATGTGCAAGGCAACATGGAGTGAATTCATGCTGGGTAACTCTCATTATTTATATAAAAACATACAGTGAAAATAGGTTCTCCATAGTCACAGGTAGAGCTGATAGTACTGGTGCAGAGGGAGCACAGTGGTGAAAGATGTCTGACTGGTGTGGATGCGGGCGCAGACCTGGCAGTTAACCTTTAAATGGCCTAATTAAACCGCAGAGCCATTAGGAAATCCGTGATTAAATCAGAGCGGCACCATGAGCAGAATGAAAGATGTCTTTTGAACAGGTTTACCTGCAAATGAGACTTTTGTTTTTTTAACAGGGGGCTGTTAGATGTGTTTCATTCTCTTTTGCAAGATCTTTGGTGAATTTGTGTGTTGATTCATTAACAGGACATCAGCTGAGAGCTCAAGCTCCAACTGCTCTGTGTGAATTCATAAACAGACACTGCTTATCACATTTGTTTCATTAAAATGGGCAATGAAATGTGCAGGAATTAGAATTACCTCCTCACAGTTGTATGCCTCTGTCAACCAGTCAAGTTGCAGTTTACATCCATGTCTGTCCAGACTCATATAATATACAGACTTTGAAAAGGAATTTAATGAAAGCCATTCAGGGTATTAAGTGCATTTTCTGGCATGTATGATTCCAGCTGTGTTCAAATGCTTGGCCAATAAAACTGATTCTAATAGAACACAAAGTTGTAGCCATGACAGCAGACAATTTGCAGACAATCACCACAGTTTCAAGGTCAGCATCCAAGATTAGTGTCACCAATTCAGTATCAAACCAAATGTGAAATATCATCACAATCTCCCCTACTGCGCCTGAGTTACAGCGTTGAATAACAGTGCAGAGCATCATGATGTCACATTGAAGCTGACCTTTGACTTTTTGGATATAAAATGTCATCATTTTAGCCCATTAGACATTTGCATGAAATTATGTCATAATTACTGTGTGAATTCTTGAAGTATGGCCAAAAACGTGTCATACAAGGTCATAGTGACCCTGACCTTTGACCACCGAAATCTAATTAGTTCATCCCTGAGTCCAAGTGAACGTTTGTGTCAAATTTGACGAAATTTCCTCAAGGCATTCCTGAGATATCCCGTTCACAACGACCCCAAAAAACTCTGTGTACACAGCTGTGAAACCCATCACAGTGAAAATTCAAAGCTACATCATGATAATGAGATAATGTAATGACTCCTCAAATCAGTCGGCATTTCAAACTGCAGTATAACACCAATAATAATGTTATTTAGAAAAGCATGATTTCATAAATCAGAAACTGAGACTTAAGTCCACACAGCATTATAATGTGTAATTTTCATATTCTTGTGGAGTAAAATCTATATATTTTCATTTTTACTCCTACTTCTGCTATTGTTTGAGACTTGGTACCTCAGTACCTCAGCTTTAGTGTTTACACAGCTCAATGTCTTCTCATTTCAAAAATATATTGAGCATGGAGGCACTAGTCTCTGGGGTGTGTAAACATAAGAAAATAATCCCTGTCATGCTGCTGAAGCTTTTAAATCTGCCAAATGGCACTCACGGGCAACAAATCCCAGCTTCCGCGGCTTCAAGTGTTGTGAGAATAATTAACACAAAACAGTCTTTTTAGGGAGCGTGCTTCGAGGGCAGCCGGGGTGTCATTAAGCTGTTTAGTAACAAATGGATCCAGTCTCACACATCACGCTTTTGTGGTTAACACAAGGAGGCAAGTCAAGAAAAACTGAAATCTGCTACAGCAGGAGGACTTATCACACTTCACTAACACAACTGGTAGAGCTTGGAAAATGAGCCACAAGTCGAGTCTACAGACGTACCCAGTTCTTGAGAGATAAATACCGTGTAAACAAGTGTTTTTTGTGTGTGATTTTCTTTTCCACAATCAATGCGGTTAACATTCACAGTGGACTGGCTCTCTTCAGTCTTGTGCTGATGCATTCAGATTTCTGATAATGTTCTCACTGTCTCCAAAATAATCAATTACGGCTGTAATTTCAGTGTTGTGCTGGCTGTGTTTTGTTTTAGGCAGCAGCGCAGCATGCTGGAAGCCACCCATGTTCCCGCTCATGAATGTTAATGATTAAATCATTTCTCACTCGCTGGCTCCCTTAATGTCAGCCAATGTAACAGACCATGTCCTTAAAGCATGTCTCTCACCTGCTTTCATTTCTTGATAACAACATCATAACACTGAAGATGATAATCAGCTTTCATTTTAATTTGATGCAAGTTACTTGATTCATGAAAAAAAAAAACTCCTGTGGATGTTATAACACTAGGAGCCAGACAGTATTTCGTTCTATATTTACTCTGCTTGATATAACATGGAAAGACTCCACTGTGCGTGGTGTTTATCCTCTTGTGTAAGTTAAAGAAGCTGAACAATTTGTACCCTCTGTCAGAGATATGAACATTTTTCACACAGCTGTCTTGGTGGCCACTCCGCTGACATTTACCGTGACATTTGACAATCTCAGACTCTCTCCTCCCGCAACCCAAAAGAAAGAAATGCAACCAAAGTTTAGAAATAGAGATATAACCTTCAACTTCAACAGTTTTACTCACAAAATTTTTCCCTACCAGCAGATGAAAAATTGTCAAAGATTTTGTCTGCTTTTTGCTCTGTTTAGCCTTTGGGTGGATTTTCTAAGTCTGTCCACACAGAAACAAATCTTAACAATCTCAAATTAAATGCAAATTCACATGTTTGGTATTCCTGTCTCCTTACACCACTGCCCTCGTCTCCTAATCTCATTTTCCACCCAGTTATTTTCTGATGAGTATCAACTGTGTGTGAAAAGTGCGAGATTTACCAACCACAACTCTTTGTGAGCACAAGAGTCAATGCAATTTTCTATATATGAATATTGTAAGGAAATTTCAATTCCGTAAGATTCACACTTATTTAAAACAACATTGCCAAGACTTCAAGATAAGAAAGTAATGATATGTGTTAGTGTGTATATTGATACGTACTGAAAATTATTTTACAGGGAGAGCAAGAGTTAATCATATTTTACTAAATTTAATAAGAATAAAAACTCAGTGACATAGCCTGGTTTGATATTATCTCTGTGAACATCTGTGCTAGATAATTTAGTCTCCTGGGGTCTAATTATTTTTCCAAATTGTCCAGGTACCCTTATCTAATCAGTTATCTGCCCAGATAAAGGCTTAAAAGTGTCAGTGGCAACTGATATAAGATTCAGAGACTAAGGATTTAGGGGAGTAATAATCTATGAGACTTGAAGAATGCCCAGGGGAAAGAAGGAAAACTAGAAAATTGCACAAAAGCCCCCAAATAACCTCTACAACACTCACACGAAAGTACTTTATCACAGTAGAATCAAAAACCTTACGATCACGTGCCACAACTTCTGAGATGATGTCCTCACAGGAAAAACTGTCCTCGAAGCAGCAAAGACCGAAATAATATGATGTTTAACACTTCAAAAGCCTTGGGTCTCAGGTGGTGTTCACATCTTGTGAAAAAACCAACAAAACCTCCAAATCAAATGACAAAATATGTAACTGAGCTCCAAGAAGAAACATACAGTAATTATTTTCTGATCAGACACAACCATTTGCAGGAGGCTATTGTTTGTTGTCAGCATCTACCAAACTCTTACAAATTGGTGCAAAGAAAAAAAAAAGATTTCTTATCTTACACAGCTATGGTTAAGGTTTGGTTAGGTTCAAGCACAGATATGATGCTAAGAAAAAAACCTGGTTTGGGTTCAAATAAGTTGAGGGAGCATTTGGTGTCATAGTTTGAAGAACCAACTGACTGTCAGTAAGATACAAAAAGCTAACAGTGACCTTCTCTTTTTTTCTATTACAGTAAGACATTTTGTTGACTCACCCAACCATCCCAACCTCCTCTCTCTGTAGAATGTGTGTCTCTACAACACTCTCACACTATTTTCGTCTTTCCTCCTGACAAACAAAGTTGCTAGATGCAATTAAAGAAGCTATATATAAGTTTTCTCTGCTACCGAATGTGGTTTCCTGCCAGGACCAGGTGGAGATGATGGTCACTTGCCAAAAGGTTTCAGCCATTGTTGCGTTTACAGTACAATAGGTTAGAATACGCCCTCTGGGCAGTGCTACTTCTTCAGGGCAGTCTGGACGCAACAGTGACTTTTTATCAGAAAGTGATGAGACAGGCTGCCCAGACTGGGGCTAGCTGGTTAGCATGCTAACTTCAGTAGAAGAAAAGAAGTAAATTAGAGCAAAGTAGAAAGAGAGGCAAAACAAGCGTTAACACTGGTGTTGCTTTCCACTGCTAGATAAAACCTCTTGGTTAGTAAACGAATTAAGTCTGATACTGATAAAATTCACAATGTTTGTTTGAGACTGGTAAGTAAACAGTTATTAGCGCTAACATTGGCTATGTAGTAATGACAAAAACTTAAATGTACCTGCTTTAAAGTTGGAGGATAAATTAAAAGGTGTGTTTTTGAATTCATCTGTAAATTGAAAATCATCATCAACTAAAAAAACATGTTCTTGGTGAAATGCAAGCTGGTTTGTTATTTTAAAAAAAACTGTTTGAGTCCTTACTGTCATATCATTTTGGCAATGTTGACTTCATTCTTTGCAAAAGTCAGTTCACCTGATAATCATCACAGATGATAACACACTATAAACCTTGCAACGTAAGTAAGTTGCTACGTATTTGCTCAATCATACAGGTTGTTTTGGAGGCAAGTCTCAATCAATTGTGTTCTTTAAGTATGAGGATTTGTTGCTGCTGTCTGTCTTAAAATGAGAATAAACAATAGCATTTCCCTTAGAAATCATACCATTATTTGTCTTGACCAAACTTGTTTTGACGACACTGAAATGCAGACATGATTATAATGTAAATTAGCCCCTGATAGGATAACTGCACATTCACATCACATCAAGAGGCACAGTTGGTGTTCTAAATTTTATTTGTATTTTTTTGCTTCTTTCTAATTTGCTTGGACGCTTAATGAATATACCAACGAGGCAATACAGACAATGTGGGCAGTGATTACTTTTGTGTTTATAAGTTAACATTAACATAATCATGCACTAACCTTTCATCATTCAGCACTCCCTCCGTTCAGTGTACCAATTAGTAACCTATAACTGCCATTAAAGTGCATTTTAAAGTAGAGGTGATTTTACAGCAGTACAACAATGTCCCAGCAGACTTGGCTGGCTCAAATTCTATTCAGTCCCCTCCACAATGCTAGACATAAACAGAGGACATTAACTCAGACTCAAAGGCAATCTCCCAGACAGTTTACTGACAATATATGTACTGCTGTCTAGGAGACAGCTACTTTTGGATTCACATCCTTCTTGTCTGAGGATTTGAGGATGGGAATAAAGCACCATGGGAAATAAAACACTCTGGGGGCAAGAGATGCATCAATTGTGTTGAATACAAAAGAGTATTTTGACAAAAAGTGGATACAATACTTGGCATGGTGACTGGTATAGGTAGTGAAGTCATCCATGATTGCAAAGTGCCACAGAAGGCTTCAAAGCAGATGAGCATGTTTTAATTGCCCTTCAGAGTGCTAGAGAGAGTTGTGCAATTACACAAATACATTACAGTCCACACAGGGCAAACTGCTGGCTGCATGCATATGTGATTGATACCAATTGCATGGTATTGAATGGGGTCTGCTTCACTAATTGCAATTCAGTTGATTATTTTGCCCTTCTGTTGCTGAATTCCCCATTTTGGAGGTCTGCCAAGCAGCTTTCTGGTTTTGGCTTCATGTCTTATGACAGCACTGTGCGTGCTACTCAAAAATGTGATACATCTTTCATTATGGGAAACAGTTACATTTTTCAATAATCTCCAGTCAGACACAAGTTAGAGTGGACAGGAATGATGACTTTGACTATGTACATGCCCGACTGTGTCTAAATGTGTTCTAAATCATCTGGTTTCTCAAACTGTTTCACAAACAGCCACACTAGCAGCTCTGTGCTGTACCAAACCAAACTGATCAACAAATATGTGATATACAAATGAATAGATAACCCAAACGACTGCATAAATTGAAATTTTGACATGATGGTGATGCTCGATAAAAATTCCTAGGAAAACTGAAATTGTTAATCATTGATTTTAAAGGTGCTATATGTATTTTATTGCTACCACTACATAGCCAATGTTAGCATTAATGGTTTACTTACCAAAAGCTTCAGCCATTGTTGTGTTTACAAGAAAACAGAATGCCCTTGGGCAGCGCCACTTCTTCATCTTCTCAGGTTGGACTGAGGGCAGACTGGACACTACAGTGACTTATCATCAGTATAGGTGATGGAACAGGGCTAGCTGTTTAGCATGCTAACTAGTAATAATTAGTTGCCATCCTAATTCTGTGAGTCACCAAAGTTCACAAAGACCTAAAGCAAGACAATGCAAGACTAAATTGCATTGTGACAGATTCAGTTGTTGAGACATTTCATTCTAAATCACAAATGTTAACCTGCTGGGGATCAGCAGAGTCACTGGGATTCAACATGTAGGTAACATTAATGTCAATGCAAAGTTGTGGCAATCCCTCTTGGAGATGTAGAGATATTTCAGTGGGTAAGCCAAAATTTTGACAAATATGAGGAAAGATGTGTAGAAATATTACAGTATATGTACATGATAAGTCTTAATTATCACTTATGTTGGAACATATCTCATTATCGCTCTGTTAGAACTGTGAGAAGGGTTTTTTGGTTTTTCTTTTTTATCTTGATTAATTTCCTTTGCTGACGTCTTTCCTTCAGGACAGGTGCCGTATAGAAACCATGGCTGCAGAATTCTGAATCACCTTTAGCTGTGTTTGTCACTCTTTCATTGTAGCTGTTGTTGTTCTCACTTTTTCCACCACAATTTCCAGTTTCCCATGGCTACGGATTTGTGCCCCCAACTGGCATGGAGTATAAATAATAGAAATGGCCGGTGAAAAGAATCTGGATAAGGAATGGTCCTGCAGCAACAATGTCATCTTTGTTGTAAGAGTGACAAAAGATCCTTGAACTTGAATTTTATTGTCCAGATTACTTACGTTTAAAAATGTAATCGTTTTTTTCTAATCAGAGTATTTATTTTCTATTGGTGTCATAGTGATATTGTTGCTTTGGAAGCCGATTAGATAGTTTTCTTTTCTCTTTATATATATATATATATATATATACATATATATCACTTACTGTAGCAGGATGAACTGACATGTCAAGTGATGGTGAAGATGAGTTGCGTGGGAAACTGGGAAACACTAAATACCTTTTTAAATTCAATTAGTAATATGAGGTAAGAAATTATTCAAAAGCTATGTACACTTTTTGAAATTAATTGCAGAAATATTCATGTGAATGTATGTGCAAAAATAAATCCATATTGGTGTGCAGTGACTTCTTTTTATGTAAAAACAGATATGTAAGTATGCGCACTTAATTTTTCATTCCCTCTAATGTATTTAACAGTTAACTGTTAAATATATTAGAGGGTAAAACTTTCCCTACCACGTGACTCCAGCAGAGTACTTTGTGTCCGATGGTTGATGTTAAATTACACTTCATCTTATTTAACAGGTGGGAATGAAGAGTGAGGGAAGATTATGAGTTATTTCTCAAAAGTATAATCTCAGGGTCACATGGAACGAAAACCTGTAGGAGGTTGGAAGGACTGGGTTCTATAAACCAGCGTGTGCTGGGCGAGAGGCGGGGACACAGACAGGTCGCCAGTCGTTCACATAGAACACTGCAGTCATTACTAGAAAAAGTAATACCGTTACTGCCATCTACCAACTGGACTCTCTTGCAAACTGATGCGCATAGCTATTGGACGCAGCGAGGGGTGGACTCCAGCGCTCCGCCGCCTGTTATTCAAACGCAGGGAGCGCGTCTGGCCAGTCGCTCCTCGTTGCGCGCTGGATATGGATCAGGACACAGCGCGCCTCCCTGCTGTCTCCCGCGGACAGGCTGCACTCTGCGGCGCATAAAAACAAGGTGCCCAAATGAACCGCCGCCCTCCCGGCTCCTCCGGCGTGCAATGGCTTAACAGGAGAGACATGAGTGTCCGGACGGAGGACAGCATCACCTTGTGCCAAAGGGCTCTCCAAATCGTTACGGAACTTTGTCTCACGGGACACGTAGACCGGGAGAAATGTTCGGATATATTTCCCCTGGAGAGCAACATACCAGGTAAAGGACACGCAGGTAAATGGAATAAAGTCATTATTTTACTTCCCTAATTCCCCTCAATTAATCACTTTACTCTGTTCCCTTGATACAGAGAGACTGAGTAGTTGCAGCGTTTTGGAAAAAAAAAAAAGAGAATCTGCACTTTATCTGTCACCTGTTAAAACTTTTTTTCACTGCTAAGTTCTGTGTGGTTTTGCGTGTTGAACTGTTCACAAAGTGTTTCTCTACCTGTTACGCATCTTGCAGCAGGTCAGTCTAGACTGATGGAACAGCAACAGGTGGACAATAGACTGTGGTGGCAGTCTGATTGAAGAAATGATTAGCCTTTCTTTTCTTTTTCTCACTTTGCAACCGGGAGAATTTAATCAGTGTCACTTTGATTATTCCGTGAAAACCTGCAGGTATAGTCTGCATTAAGCTTCCTTGCATACACCATGATGCACAGAGCAAACTTTGCATTTAAATATCAGAACACAAAATATCAGGAGCAGATGGGAAACCCAAATGCTTTTTTCCTCTTCAGTCACAGAACGTGTTTCTCCCAATGCTGTGGTTTTGTATGACTTTATATTGTCCTGCTTTATCAAACAGGCACACATGCTGCCCCCTCTTTCTTACAGCTTGCTTTCTCTCCTTTTTTCTCTTTCTCCCTTGCATGTTTGTCTGTCATATTTTGTCCCTCGCTTGTTTCTCCTTTCCTTTTTACGTGTCTCCTTCTCTGTTCTCCTCTACTGGTCTCTCCATGGTTACATGTAGACATCTCTATTAGTCTCCTTGCTGTGGTCGTGGGTTTCTGTGGCCTCGCCCTGTTGGTAGTCTCTCTCTTTGTTTTTTGGAAGCTGTGCTGGCCCATTTGGAGGAGCAAGGCTCTGTCAGCCCACGCTGAAAATGGTCTCCATGTGGGTTTCCCCGAGGCACCTCCACTCAACTCCCCGCCGATCACTGAGTGTAAAGCGGTGGAGGTGGAGAAGAAGTACCCGCCAGAGGTGAAGCTGAATGGACGGAGCTCCGTCAAGCTCCTGGAGGCGGCCATGAAGATCAGCCAGACGTCTCCGGACATCCCTGCAGAGGTGCAGACAGCCCTGAGGGAGAAGCTCAGCCAGCAAGCTAAAATCCAGAGGCAGACCACAGAGCCAACCTCCTCTTCAAGGTACCCTACATGAACCCACTGCTGTCATAACCCCTCCCTGCCTGCCCCTGCAATGAGGACACAATAGCAATGTCAAGCTTTTAATAGACAAGTATCTGCTGCTTACAATCACAGTATGATGGAACCCTCTTTGGTTTGTTTTCCCCACTCATGCTACAATAGGAAACACACATAACCGATGCCTACACAAAGCAAAAACTCCTGACAGTTCGTGACAGTGTGGCCACTGTCCTCGAGGTGGTTTGGCACATGTCATGTAGAGCATCAGAGACTAGCCGGTGACCTTGAAACACTGTTGTACATGCTGAACTGTGTGTCCCACTCTGTCTGACCAGAAAAAAAAATCTCCTCCTGTAGGCTCACCACCCAGGGCTGTGGCATGTCTCCTTGCTTCAGTTCGAACCCTATAATCACACATACGTGCGAGTCAAGCTGCTATGGTAACGGCGGGAAGCAACCACAGTAATTAAACAATCACCTCTTGCTTCTCTTTGTTTTCCAGCAGTGTGTTTAAACTGGAACGTCCATAATTAGCAGTGCTGTGGGGTGGGAGCTGTCATGGTGGAAGGTTGGTTTCTGGTGAGACGCACTAGGCAGCTGCGCTCAGTTTCTCAGAGGAGGCCGGTATTGACACTTGCTTTGGTTTGTCATTAGGCTCTTTAATTAAATGATAGTGAGTCCAAGATCTTCATGAATTAGACACCCACCAGGGATGCACAAAGGCCAGGTGAAAGATTACAACGCCCACTTTGTCAATCCCTCCACCTACTCTTTTGACAGTGATTTTTGATTTTCAACGATTATTTCCTTTTTGAGTGAAAAACTAAATGCCAAAACACCTTCAAAGGCAAATTAAGCCTCGGCTAAAGCCCAAATACTGTTTTAGGGCTAATATTATTTTAAGTGTAACACCTAAAGCTACATAAACAAAGAGAAGGCAGACGTTCTCAAGCCAAAGTCTGGCTTTGTTTTCTCTCTTTAACATTTATAAGCAAGTACTGACTGGCTGACAGAAGTGATGATCTTTCTAATGTTCTATTATGTGCTTGTTTACCAACAGGCTGTTTGGTGCACAAAAATAGGTGGTTGGTTGGTGCACAAAATGTATGAAAACAGTGAAAAATACAATTACCTAGAGCCCAGGGTGACATTTTCATACTGCATTTTTTGGCTGAACAACAGGCCATAACCCAAAAGAAATCCATTTTACTATAATGTAACATGAAGACAAACAACAAATCTGGTGATTTGAGAGGCTGGAGTCAACAATATTTGAAAAATATCACTTAACTGATTATCCAAACTGCGTTAATAATTTTCAATCAACTAATTGTTTCATCTCTAAAGCACAGAAAGCTAAGAGAGCACACAGCGAGCATGTTTGGTATATGTCACTAACCCCCGGTGGGTTTCCATCGAGGGTTGTGTTGGCTCTTAGACAACTCTCAGCTTTCTATGTTGTTTACATTACTTGAGTGTAATATTCTCTGGCTGAGTGTAGTCATTTTCATCTGTGCTTCCTATGCCATTTAATTTGTGTCATGGCTGTGAGATCGCTGTGATTGTCTTACTGTCAGAAAGGAGGAGGGCCAGTTGCTAGGTGACGAGATTGGCAAGTCAAACACTACCAAGGTTTTTTTCTCAAAAGATATCAACCTCACAGAAAGTTGCAGCATTCAGGTAATTTTTTTCAAGGGCTCGAAGCTGAAAGCTGGAGAGCAGTATTTTTTTCATGGTCAGTGACAAAACGAAGAAAACTCTTCAGTTTGGCCACTTGTAATTAGATTCTCACAGTATGATACTCTTGAGCAAAAATATCACGGTATTGGGATTACAGCTCTAAAATGAGTTATTTTGAAATGAAAAAAAAAAGGTTTTTCCATTCAACACAATCTAGTAGCAGTACTAAAATAAAAGCACTAATTGCATTAAATTTGTACTTCTCTGCTCTTCTCCGCTCTGTGAAGTAACGTTAGTTAGCTATCTAATTGTTATCTGCCGCAGTACTAAGCCTATAGTATTTATTTCACTGATGCTAGACATGCTACCTGTTGTATGATTTGAGGAAAATTAAGTCACATTATGAGGCTCAAAGGGCAATATATGAATATCATGTGATTGGCTAGGTCATTGTTAGCATTTTAAACGTGCATCAAGAAAATCCTATAGAGTCATCATTGGTAAGAGTTGTCTTGGGATTCATGCATAGTCAGAGCTACAGTCACTTGAAGCCTCTGGTAATTTAGCACTACAGTGTGTCAGGTGAATGTCAGGTGGTTGTTCTTGACTAGATTTTTGTTCTTCTTTCCTAAAAACCAACCAAAACCCTTTTTCGAGCTTCTCTACCAGACTGTAGTATGTCAAAACATGTTCCATGAGCTCCACATTATTATGCATCATGCTTTTTAGATGTACCCTCTCCTGACAAACCATTAGCGCCCATCACAACAAAGCCACTCATGCATAACACTGACACTTGAGACATTTACCAGATGCCCTCTACCCTTTTCAACAGGCACAATTCATTCCGGCGCCACCTGCCTCGTCAGATGAATGTCACCAGTGTTGACTTCAGCATGGACACAGTGCCTCTTCGCCAGTCTTCTACAGTGAGCATTGGAAGAATAAAACCCGAACTCTACAAGCAGAAATCTGTGGACTCGGAGGGGGAGGACAAAGAGCCCGTCGAGACTTGCGGAAAGCTTAGTTTCTCACTGCGCTACGACTACGAGGAGCAAGCTTTGGTGGTCAGAATCCTCAAGGCCTTAGACCTGCCCGCCAAGGACTTCACGGGCACTTCTGACCCTTACGTGAAGATCTACTTGCTGCCAGAGAGGAAGAAGAAGTTCCAGACCCGTGTCCACCGCAAGAACCTGAATCCCATGTTTGACGAGACCTTTTGTTTCCCCGTGGCGTACGATGAGCTTTGCAACCGCAAACTACACTTCAGTGTCTACGACTTTGACCGCTTCACCAGCCATGATATGATTGGCGAGGTGGTGGTGGACAACCTCTTTGAACTCTCTGATCTTTCCAGGGAGGCGGTGGTGTGGAAGGATATTCACGCAGCAACTACAGTGAGTTGGCGTTCACACTAACACACTGCCAAATTCTCACATATGTGGACACTGTTGCCATGTAAAAAATGTTGCACCAAACGTCTGTCTTGTCACTGAAGAAAAAACATGGGGTGAATGGGAACTTCTACTATTTTTGGAAAGGTCTAAACATGAAGCATTGCATTGAATCACTTCTAAGAGCCTGAATACATCAACACTGGTCCACAAAAGTGGCAGGTGGAACACAATGCATGATTCAAATGCTTTGGGAAATGCATCTCAACAGCCAAACACCCACACACATTTTCCAGAAACTGCTGGGTATTCTACAGACATAAATATAGCAACAGAGAGTGAAATGATCTAAGTATTAATTACTGTATATACTATAACTCTACAGTGAAGTAGTAACAAAAAAACAGGGTATAGACTTTAAACATCATGTAAATAGTATGTCCTCATATGAACTCTTTCATAAAAAGACAAGGTAATTCAGCCTCGAATGCATTTCACTCCTACATTAACGCTTAATCACAGTTTACTCAAGAGCCTCTGCTTTATTTATGAATGTTGTCAGTATGATAAACATTGAGCCATTGTTTTCAGGCTCACACAAGCTTCTGTTAGTATATTAAGAGCTATATATTCAGTTTTGCATACAAACTGAGTAGATATGATTCTCTATTTCCTCAACTGAGTTTGATGGTGTTTAATTATTTAAAGGCTGCTGTTTAATCACAGACTGTTTCTTAAAAGCTAGGAATTTGAATTGACAAAGTAAATTTGCCATTTTGTTCATTTACAAAAAGAATAACACTTTATTCTGCCCTGAATTAATCATGTTTACCTATTTATCTAATTAGATACCTGCACTTAGTATATGCAAGGCCTGCGACAGTATGCTAACACCAGCTCACAAGCCAGACTTTAAGCTATGAGCATATAGTCTGGGCTGCATTGTTAACTCTGGATATAAGGATACATGCATGCATACACAGCGCAGATTGCTACTTTTACCTGATGCATGCTAATCTACGGTACCAAAGAGTAAATAATATTGACATGGACAGGAAACATTTCCTAGCAGCTCAGAGCAAAACTGAATATATACTCATTCTTAGTGCTGGAGTATTGAAATGTGTGGAGAGTTAAATGTGTTTTTAAGTGCTTAAATCAGTCAACATGATATTAGTTGAGGCATTCCTTTGCTCTGCTTGTGTAGTCTACTGTGAAGATTATAAAGTATTTACCTCCTCAAACTGCAGGCTATAGATTAACCTGAAAACTGCCCCCTCATGTGACGATCCACCTGAGGGCAGCTTTAGTTACTTTGCAGACTGAGATTAAGGTGTTGGATGTGTCATTTTTAAGGTGTGCATGTATAAGAGAGCTTTTATGGCATATGTATCATTTCCAAATGTATGTGGGAAGCAGTGGGTAATTCCAATGTGGATTTGACTGGAAAATAATCTTTCATGTTACTGTAGTTCCACAGACTATAAGTCTCGAGAGAATAAGTAGTCTTAGAGAAAACTTTGCGCAACTGCTACGAAAATCAACAAATGCAGCATTGCTGTCAAGTGCTTGTGAGTTAAAATCACAAACAAAGCCCTGATCCATTGGCAAGATGAATCATGTTTTCATTTAGCTGTCTGACCATAATTTCTCCTTTGCCCTCTTTGTTTTCTACTTTACTACAATAAACATTTATAGTTCAATTTACTCATGCCATGCTAGCTACTCTGCCATTGCAAACTTTATTGATCTTCCCTCATAAATTGTATCAGTATCTGTATCTAGTTCAAGCCTGTAACCTCTGAGTACTTTATACTTTTATTAGATATTTGTATTAACATCAATATTTGCTTTGCTAGATAGGATATAAAGCCAATAAAAAGCCAAGGTACGCTGACCACTGACTGACTAAATATTTGTTCCCATATTGCATTGAAAGAGATAAATCACAACGACCTGCCATGCCATGCTAATGATGTTCCAGTGCTAGCTGACCTCCTTTATTTTCTTAACTGTTTACTCCTTTGCTGTGGCATTTTGATTCACAGAATGTAGTCAAAGCCATTTAAAATGGATGAAATGCATTCTTCTTTTTTTGTCCTCCAGGAGAGCATTGACCTGGGAGAGATCATGTACTCGCTGTGCTACCTCCCCACAGCGGGGAGAATGACCCTAACAGTCATCAAATGCAGAAACCTCAAAGCCATGGACATCACAGGCTCCTCAGGTAACCCAACAGGCAAATAAGATGTAACTCACATCAAACACTTAAACTGAGCCATAGATCAAACTTAGCTGAAAACACACAGCAGGAGGCCACTTAGAATGGAAATAGGGAAGAAGAGACACAGGGAGGCCAGTGGGAACAAATTATTGAAAGTATTAGCCTCTGTCAGAATAGTGTGACTCATGTCCTAGCTTTACTTTTAACTGTTTTATAGGGAACATTTTGTATTTTTGCAGAACTGAAAATTGAAAATGTCAACGTATGTACAGATGAACAGACTTAAATGACAGTGAGCATGTCTCTCAGATCCATATGTGAAGGTTTACCTGATATGTGACGGACGGAGGTTAAAGAAGCGAAAAACAACAACCAAGAAAAGCACACTTAATCCAGTGTACAACGAGGCCATCATCTTCGACATTCCCCCCGAGAACGTCGAACAAGTCAGTTTGTCCATCATGGTGATGGACTATGATCGGTGAGTCACTGCTGTATATTTGTGTTAACACACTAACTCTGTGCTTTATGTCATAAATTGCCCACAGGGGGCAAAATTTAGGTTTTTGGGACAATTTAATCAGGGTCAACAAAAGCTCTCAAATACAAACACTGACAAACACAGCTAATCAAGGTTCTTTTATATGGTTTGTAATTGAAGTCAGGTAGCTGCTTTTTTTTTTTCTTTTGGTTCAGACCTGACCATGACAAGCTTCCAGATTCTTTTCAAGTCATTTTTTCATCTAAAACCAGCAAAATATGCATTTATTTATCAGTTTAGTCATTATTTTTGTGTCTGTTCCCAGACCACTAGAAGCATTACTATGCACATCCAAATCTATGTTAATGTGTGTGTTATGCTTCTAACAGGGTTGGACACAATGAGGTGATCGGTGTATGTCGAGCCGGGCCAGATGCTGAGGGCCTTGGACGAGATCACTGGAACGAAATGTTGGCTTATCCACGGAAGCCCATCACACACTGGCATGCTCTGGGAGAGGTACAGATACGTTGTCGTCTTCTATCCCTCATTCTGTTGTCTCCCCCAGTCTAAAAGAACTTATATTTACAGAGCTTTCTAGAAGCTCCTGAACATGACAATGACCAGAAAAGATGCTTTACTATATACAGTTTAAGGCAACAACATATCAGATTCTCACACCAAATCTGTCTGGTTGAACTTTTCCTCTCATTTCCTTTATGTATATAAGATTATTTTTGGTCCTTACATTTTCAAATTTTAAAAAGGAAGTTTTAAGAGACCCTGGCTGATCTGCATCAAGATCAGCAGCTGTTTATCTCTTGATTTACTATTTATAAAAGCATATTCTCTTTTCTTCCCTTCTCCACTAGCTGCAGAAAGAGCTAATTTGACGCATGGGGACACACAAATCCAGGATAAAAGAATATTAATCCGATCTACTCCTTCTAAAAATTCTGGGTGATATTTTGGCAAATTTATTGGCTGTCTTTGCCCAAAGTCAGATGAGAAGATTAACGGTCATTTCATCTCTGTGCATTCAATAGAGAGATGGCAAATGTGCTCTGCAGAGAAAAAAGCTTGTCCAGCCTTGTCAAAGTCGCTCTCCAACAACTCCAATACTGTCTTACTAACATGTTGCGTGTGTGTATTTAACATGTAGAAATACAAACAGCAGGTAACATTTACACATGAGCCTTTTCTGGATCAACAACCCCTGGCCCAATTATCTAAATGCAGCAGTTCAGAAGTCCTGTGCTCATACAACTCTTTTCCACCAAATTAGCTCTGGTTCTTGAACCAGCTCCGTTCAGGGTTCTTGGCACCTTGGTGCTATCCAAAGAACCAGCCCGTGTTTCCACCAGTTTTGAACAGACCCAATGTAGTCAAGGATACAATATCAATGGAGGTCATGCTCCACCGTCTCTTTCCAACCTGTAGAATATAATGCGCCAGCAGATGTCGTCACAGTTCGCATATGAAAACCTGAACTTGTCAGGTTCTGAAATAATATACTTTAGCTTGAAATGCTCAGAATGTTTCAAAATCAGGTGCGCTCACTGGAAGCTAACTTGTTCCATGTTGCTGGAAAAGGGGTTATGGAGAAGTTGCTGGTTTTGCAAACTTCTGCAACTTTGAACAAAAACTAGCTGACTCTTGGATATACTGGTGACTAATTTGCTAGCTAAAAAAATACCATGTATAACAAAAATTACTTTCATATTTTACATGTTATCAATGTTTTTTCCTCTTTTGCCACACCCACTCCTCACCTGACGAATAGGAAAACACAGGTGATTACCCATTTTCAGTGGTAAATCTACTTCATACTTTGATAAAAACTGTGATCATAGGCAAAAAAAGTATCCTGTGTGGCTCTTGTCAAAACTATTGGTGTTATTGACACTCAGTGTCTCATTTTCTGTTCTTGGGGATGCTGTGTGCTGTGAGAAAGTAACAAAAAATGACACACTCTGAAGACAGAGAAATTGCCCTGACCAACAAAAGAGCAGGAGATGGATTCTCTAATGAGAACAAACCAGTGTACACACTTGTTTGTAAGCCTGAGAGGATCATGTGTTAGGTCTTGAGACTGTGTATTTAGCTATATACTGCTGAAAATATAATTATTTGAACCCTGCCAAGCATAGACATGGAGAGCAAAATTGTGGATCATTCCCTCTTCTCTGTCTTTCAGGATAATACTGGCATATTATGACTAATTTAGGTGAAACTACTGGACGAAGAAAATGCTTGGCTGCAGCCACTATTTAAGGTTTTGCTTATTTTTTGCTGTTGGAGCATGAGCCTCACATTAAACTTGTTTCTGGCCACACTACATGTTGTAAGCCGCTCATGCAATCTGACCTAGCTGGCCTGGAATAACCTGTATGCCCATGATCACAGTGTGTCCTCAGGACTAGAGTAATACCTGCTGCTAGTAACCAAAAATTAACAGCGTGCCTCTATAAAGTTGTGTGTCTTGTGGCATTTTACCTTGCAGTGGCCTGGAAGAGCAGCAAGCTTTGAGAGTCAAGGTTCATGTCCTTCACCCAAACCTCCACAGACACCCTGACGATCACAGGTAGAGTGACAACATCACGTCTGTAAGAAAATAGACGTTTGTTTAGAGTTGCTGAGAAGCTGTGTTGCCTATGAGTCTCTTGTGCGCATGTTGTATGAAAACTGAATTCATTCCAGAACGTTTCTTACATGTTTATAAAAAACAAGGTTGTATTGAGATGGTTTTTATTCATTCATTCACACTCCAGATGTTCAAGTGCTCTGCAGAGCTGGCTATGCACAGCACTAACTGTCATTCAGTTCAAGAGTTTGTTTTTCATACATCTGCTTTGAAACTCTCCGAAAGGGTTCACTTGCCAAACATTTACACAGACCACATGAATGGTAGGCCTCTCTGCAAGAAGTCCTCAGTGATTCACTTGCAGCTGTATGAACCTTTTCAATATTCTGAGCAACATTTTTCTGGCCCTAGAGCTCTTTTGTGAATTAGAATTTTACTTTGAAATGGCACAACAATAAAAAGGGCTTCAACACTGCTCCATTCTTTGTGAAAACATTTACTGATGGAAAAACTATCAATGAATCCAGTGAGTCAAGATCCAGGTTTTTGGCAGAAGAACACACGTAATTGAGCATCTACAAGGGCTGGGTAAATTTCTCCGAAAATTCATAAGTAACTGTCAAAAATACATGGAAACCACTTATTCCACCGTGGTACCTGCAGATATTAGAATATTAAAGACAGAACTCTAGTTCAAGCTGCTTGAATATAACAAACATACTGTATGTACTGCAGAGAAGAAAAACGCTTACTAAAATTATATTATCTAATATCTATACAATCAATTTGTTCTTAAAAATCTTGCAAAACTTTAAAAATAACAATTTCATATTTATTTTGCCTCGCAGACTCAGAGCATAATTTCAATTGAACCTTGTAGCATACAGAAATTAAATGCTCTCCTCTTATCACTTTTTAGAAATTAACTGTGATTCCAATGCAAATGCTCAGCAATGTTTGCAACTAAAGCGTGAAATAGCAGCTGTGAGCAGTGGTATGTTGGTTAATGTTTAGCTCCTCATTTTACTGAGAAGCAGCTGCAAAAATAAAAGGGTGTGTCTTACATTAGGGTGATAAATTGTCAAATAATACAATAAATAAAGGCGCATGTCAGTGATTCAGAAAATAGCATCAAATGGTGACAATTACCTTCAGTCAAAGTTCTGTTTGCCTAAAACCCTCTCCCAAACAATGGCTGCTGTCAATCATTGACAGCAACAATCGCTTAGGCACAGCAGGCCTGTCAAGTTTGGTTTCTTCTTTTTACCCTCTCCAAAATGAAAATACCGACCAAAGTACCAAGGAATGGATGCAACTGCTTGTTGGTCTGTTCTGCGTAAACTGAAAAGTATTTAGCATGTCTGGCTGGCTAGCTTGCTATCCTGCAGTAAATAACCAAACCAAGCCTTATGCTTCTGAGGCCAAGAGGACTTCATGCAACATAATTCCTTGGGAACCCCCTGTGGGTGTAGCCCTGAATGCTACAACCCAGTATATCCGAGGTGTTGTTAGGCTCTAGCCTCTGTGGGTTGAAGAAGTTTACCTCAGCCCAACTGTCCTTTGAGTAGCATACATTCACAAACACGTTAGTCCTCATCCTAAAATCATGTGTCCTTGTGCAATGTTAAAAGAAAGTGAAACATACAGTTTGAAAATAAAACAATAAAACAGATAATTAAGCAGGTAAATGGGATAATGCTATGAAATTTAAAAAGTTGTATTATATATTTTTCTACATAGGATTATAAGCATTATAAGGATGATAATAACCTTTTACCTGAGACATCAGTCTTTAACATGATGTCATGCAACTACGGTAAAGTGCATATTTAAAGACCCCCCACAATGTTGTAATTTTTAAAAAAGCAACACAATGTAACTTTGCTCGTGCTTGGCCAAAAGCCTCTGCAGCTGCATGAGTGGATTTATTATCTCTGTTAAACTGTACAGATATACAAAGCCTTTGCAATTTCTTGACTGAGCTTCAACTACATAGCCCTACTCACTGAGGAACTGAAACATGGCGAGCAGTGTACATTTCCTATGATGTGTCCAGCGTCCGGGGCCGGAGAGAGTACCATCACTGCAACAAACATCAAACTCCATTTTGATTATATATGATATTTTTTAAAGTTTCTTAACTGGATATCAGAGAACACTGGTTTTAACCCAATGACTTCTGGGTCTTCTTTTTCACTACAGTTCAGCATTATTCTTGAACTTGCTGAGCCCTGATTTCTAAGCAAGTCAGTGTACCATCAAAATGATTTTTGAAGCTGTTGTTTTATGGTAAAGTAGTTACATAATGTTGCTTTAAAATGGAGTCAGCTGAATGAAAGCATCGGCCGTAGACAGCATTTTCAACCAAGTTATGAAGATAAGGTTAGCTTAATTAGCTAGTAGCTACAGCTGATGAAATCTGGCAACAGCTGTGTCAGTTCAGACAACAAAATCAAAAGCTTCCCAGGCTGAAATAGAAAGTCTGCTTTTGTCAGTTTGTCAAATCAGGGACCCAAGCGGTTAATTGGTCAAACAACAAAACATAGGAGTAATACAGATAGTAATAAATCGAAATTGTACAACTTTTCCACACCTGTTAGTAAAAATTCGAGGAATTATCATCCATGAAGCTACACACACTCAAACATTTCCAAATATTATGTCAACTTGTACATTAAGCCACTATGAAATTAAGTTCAGTGCATCCTAACAGAACCCCTTTGACTCCAAGCTACTCTTCTTTGTGATGGCAAAACCAACATAGCAAATGGGCTATTCATACTGTTGTCTTACTTGCACATGCATATAATGATCTTTTTCCTGTGCTGCTTATAATATTAAATATTTTACTTGTAGCATACTGTCACCATTTTAGAAACACACACTTACGGGGAAAATGTAAGTAATGGATATGTTAGAATATTCAAATTCAAACTTTGTATATATATACTTGTCAATATACTATTTATATATATAATGAAAAGCTTAAATTAAAGTTATCGTAAATTTATGAAACTAAGTCATCACAATGTATTACTATTGTTTGGTGATAATTTGAACAGCTCAGACTTGTATTCGGTGACATTTATAAGCGTTCTGTAATAGTTGTGAACAATTAGTCAAACTGGAAACCCAGTGAAGCCAACGCTCTACCTTATCAAGTTATTCCATGTTTGGGGTTTAGAGCTTTGGTAGCTATAATTGTTGCATATTGGTTGAATCTATATTGAGCAAGAACAACTGCAGCTTCCACTGTGTCATCATGTACAGTTTATGATAACTTTTGTAACAATTTAAAGTAAACGCATTTGGATATAATTTATTGTATCTGTTTCATATGTCTTATTTTTAACAAAATAAATAAAAATGAAGAGTCAGAGCATGCCTGTCTTTGTTTGAAGGCAAAAGCCATATTTTCATCAACTCATTTCAAGGCAAATTGCAAACAATATACATCCATCCATCCATTATCCACACTGCTTATCCTTTGAGGTTGGTCGGGGTCTGGAGCCAATCCCAGCTTACACTGGGCAAGAGGCGGGATACACCCTGGACAGTTCACGGGTCTATCATATAGTCAACATATAGAGACAAACAACCATTCCAACCAACCATAGATTTGACAATTAACCTAACCTGCATGTCTTTGGGAGAAACCAAGAATCAGGCATGAGAACATACAAACTTCACAACCTGGGTTCAAACCTTTGAGCCTAGAACCTTCTTGCTGGGCCAGTGCTAACCACAACACCACCAATACATCATTGGGAAAGTCAAATCATCCATCCATTTTCTTCCACTTATCCAGGGTCAGGTTGCAGTGGCAGCAGGCTAAGCAAGGTAATACAAACATGTCTCTCCCCAGCAACACTTTCCCAGGCGTTCCCAGGTCACATGGGATATGTACTCCCTCCAGCGAGTTGTGGGTCTACCCCTGGGTCTCCTCACTTCATATTCTTGTAGGAGTGAACCAGTCTTCACCAGTATTTGTTCACATTTGTTCCACCAGGTTCTTTAACTTAATGAGATTTGACGGTCTCTTTCATCTGTCTCTCTTAAAAGATTAATTAAATTGATATCTACTATTATACTAAGCAGTAAAATTATTTTTGTTCAACGGCAGCATATCTCATGGGTCCCTGTGTAATGCAATGACCACATTGTTTCCGACTGTGTCATTTGACACACACTGGATGTGTCATAGAGACTGAGGAACTACTAAAGTTATATTAGCTGGGATATACTGATTCTTTCCGCAAGTGACGAGCATCAACACTGGTAAACAAGATAATGGTGGGGCAACTTTTGTGGCAATGCAGCATAATGTCATCCAGCCAGACCAGTGTTGCTCATACTTGTACAAACGCAACTTTTGCGGGTTTCTTTCAAGGGTTGTAAAATGCTCTCTTACAGTACTGTAAATCATTGTGCAGTGTTTTGGGATCTGATTGGCCGACAGGTTTACCGGATTAAGATTAAGACATGTCAGTGCATGTTGGAAATGTTTAAATTTGAGTGAAAGATTCCTGCTTTTCCCAAAGCTATAACTTCCCTCCAAGAGTTAGAAAAAAGGGACATGGTCAAAAACACTCAAGTGACGTGAAAATTCACTTCACATCTATAAGTGACAACAGGGACCTTGCCAAGCTCTTTACACCTTTCTCATAGAGTGGACATGTCAGATACACATTATCAATCAATACTCAGTCAGTTTAATTATGGGTCTGTCACACACGCTAGGTTTTTCTTGTGTGGCTTTTTTCCTCAAGCGTCGTCTGGCACAGCCTATTGTAAGTGGTTTCTAAACTTGCTGTCAAGATAATAATGAGAGTAACTTTTTGCTTTCCTCAGACTGGAGAAAAAGAAGTGTTGTCTGCATTTAAATTGGCATAATTACCCAGAATAATGAGACTCTGATTCCTTCAGAGTGCTGAACAGCAAGACATGAAATAGTAGAGAGAAAATATTTCTCGTGAGGTTTTTTTTCACAAATGAAGGGCAGTGTTTCATTTTATAGACACTGCAAATATTAGCATTTACAAGTGGGATAAAATGTAACCAAACCGGGTAGGTGAAGAACTCCTTGTATTTCTCCAAATAATTATTTTTCTCTGAGGTTGGTTGGCAAAACCCTGCCTCTCTCAACCACTTGTAACACTCAGCAAATAAGAAATGTTAGATAACCACTTCACTGGGTGATACTGTACAAGGCCCTGAATCTGTGCTTTTGTGCTTTTCAGACCTTTAAGACAAAATAAAAAGCTTGTCAGATAGATGGTTCCCTCTTTTTCATCCTGCATCTGTTTGATGGTGAAGCATGAAGAGGACATTTTGATCTCTCATGAAGCATGACATGCAGCACAACTTCCTTTTGATCCACGATATTGGGTAGAAACAGACAAAAGGGGGGGTGTTGCATTAGTTTCCTTGGCAATGAAAGCTGTCCACTCTCTGCACGCTAAACCCATATTTAGAGTGCAGTTGTATCTCTAGTTAGCAAGGGCTAATAGCTCCATGTGATGATGCATGTAATTAAAGCTTTGTCATTTCCTGAATGCTTTTTTGTGCTGGATATTTAACACCACTGCTCGGGTTGGATTGGCCTTGCGGCTAGCGTCAACAACGCACATGCAGGATTAGTAATTATTTAGGGGGTAATTATCCATCCCAGTTTCAAATTGTCAACATTTAAGATGTAAAACAAAGATGAGAGCTTCTTTCAACTTCTACTCTTTGAACAGATACCTTGTTTTGAATAATGGCACCTTGTAAGATTTTTAATTAGCCATCACCGGCTTATCAAAGAGCCTCAGTAAAGCCAGAATGATGAAAACTTCATTTTGTTTCTTCTTATTAAATCAAAAAGATTCAGTACTTTCCATATAAAATCCTGGTCTTAAATATGAATTAAGATTTCTCATATAATGACACTTCACAGATAAAGATATTGTTGTGTACACATAGATTCGCTTTATTATAGCTAGATTTTCCATGGCTCATTGGATACAGAGGGTCAAAAGTCAACTCATTAATGGCGAGGTAGTGGGGGCTGCTTCTATTCTAAGAACAATTACAGTTAAAGGGGTAAGTGGACAGACAGTTATATAATGCCACCGCCCATTACAGCCTAACAGTACTTTTTATGGCCTTCTGTGTCTCTATTTAAAAAGAAATCATGGCTCTCTGGCATGTGGTCATGTGTAGAGTGTATCTGGATTACATAACTCAAATATCAGATTCATGGCGTGTAACATTTCCAGCAAATATGCAAATTATATATGATTATAGAATCAGATTTGATCCCATCGTAGACATGGAAAGCAAAGACACAGAGCACAGACACATGCTAATTTTCAATTCAATTCCCGGGAGAGATGAAGCATTCTGTAATACTGTCTTGATAGGTCATCTTCATGGAGTGAATGTAAACCCCCACCCCACCCTCCCGAACATCTGTTCAGAGTCAGACGTAGCCTTGTAGTTGCTTAATGATTCCTCTGTCTGGCAGAGTATCAGGAACTTGTCTACATCTCCACACTGGTCTGACATTAACAGTCCTCTCCTGTCTTGGTAATGCAGGGTGAATAATACCTAAGAGGTGAGGGGCTGGGTTTTGCCTGGAGGGTGTTTAATAGAGGGATCAAAGACAAAACCTGCTATTTGATCTTATCTGATGGCGTCAGGTTTTTAATGATGTATAGGTGTGGTTGATTTTGAATCAAGAAGCTGAGAATTTGAAGTCTCTTGCGCTTAATGCGTATTTGTCTTTTCTGACAGAAAAAAGTCTTGTTTTGATGTAAATATTCTGTAATCTTCAAAATGAAACACCCAGCATGCATCTTGTTAAATTAATACAAGCCATTCATGCATCTAAAATATCAAGAGAACTCAAGTGTGCTGCTGGAACCAGCTGTCACCATTACGAGCAGAGAGGAGATGAAACGTTGTGAAGCTTGCTTCATGAGGCATTAGACAGAGGCGACACGGAGGGGAAAACGTATTGATGTAAGTGACTATAAATAGATGTTTTACCCCATGGGTAAGAGTACAGGAATCCTCTCTCATTACTCTTCCTCCTTTAAGTGATATGTCTTGACAGAAAACGTCCCTCTCATGAATAACCATGACATGGATTCATACTTTGAATCTAAAAGTGTGAATGTTTTTAACTGTGGCATTCAGAATGCCCCCGAAGCACCATAATTATTTTCCCCACTCTGTATTCCCGTGTTAAATTTTTCTTTGATTGATATCCCCAAATATATTAAAGATAGAAACTTCCAGATAATGTTACAATTCTTTAGGCTGATACTATGACTGGCCAGTTTTAAGTATTGTTTCTGAAAAATCCTGATTAGTTCTTCGTTTTGGTGTGGTCTGAATACTACAATACCCATGAGCCTCAGCCACCACTGGTATGGAGAAGAAGACAGTAAGAGGTGCAAATCAGCCTCGTTGCAAATTGTCAGTTTTCAATGATTCTCCACAGAGAGAGAGGTCTAGGTGAGGACAGGGGATGTCAGGGAACAGTACAAAGCCAAAGTTAATCTTGGTTCTGTTTAGTTTGAGCGAGGATAGAGTAATAAGTCACTCATGTCTGTGAAGAATCTCAGTCATGGACTTGACCTGAAACATCCTCAAGTATCTACAACCAAGTCCAGCTATCCTAAACTCAACCGTTCTTGGATAGTCACTCATGGCCATTTTCATTTCAACTCACTTCCAGAAATAGTTTGGTATTTACTACCCCGACAATTGTCATTACACAGTATTCTCTGAAAAGAGCAGGTCAGCCTGTGTTCTGCTTTTTACATTTGAGGGTCAACGAACAAAATATACCTTGGAGACTTGGCTGTTTCTTCATGGTTGAGGAGGAGCTGCAGAATTCAGTGTAACCTTTGAACTCCAAAGGGACGTGTACATGCTAGTTTTAAAAACAAAATATGTGAATTGCTGACAAAAATCTGATGTATGAACATGATACACCAATGATAGTACTGTGTGTACCTTTTTAAGACTGCGTGTTTAATTTTAAGAACGTTTAAGGAAGCGTTCAAATGCGTTCAATTGAAAAGATATGTTTCAACATATCACACAAATGCCTTCGCGTCCAACTGTTTTTGTCCAGATTACAAGACATCAATCCCAGAGAGAATTTTTCAAACAGCCAGAGATAAAGACTAAAACTTGTTAAGGCCTCTTAAAGATTTTCTCTCCTGTCAGATCATCCCTGCTGCTCCATTTACCTCTGACACCTTCTGACTCAGACTCGTATTAAGCCCCTGTTACAAAATTAGACTGAGATCGGTAATTAAGTCATTGTGAACATCACTGAGATGGGAAACAAGAGGTTTCACTGTGGCTCCAACAGGTGTGATCAGTGGTACTATCATCAGTGCCGTCACAGTGGTGGGAAGATGTGGTAATAACAGGTTGGGAAGAGACGGTTCTGCGTGATCAGGCCACTCCAGCTGCTTTGCTGATTTACATGTCGAGCAGAGGTGGAGAAGTCGACATGAATCACAGAAGAGACAGAGAGGACACTGTGGAGGACGTGAGCTTGAATCTAAATACAACCGTTAATCACACGCCGCTCATGCCGTCACAGGTATGGCTCATCCAGCGAGCGGTACAGCGATTCATAACCAAAGGCTTGTCCAATGTACTGAACAGGTGGGCCAGCACATACAGGGAAACATTTGCCAGCAAAACACATGAATACAGATAGATAGAAAGACATCAAATCTCTTCCACTGACTAAACAAACAAGCAGGGCACAAAGACAAATAAACACAAAAGTATTATCTTCAAGACTTCTCTTCTGCATGCTCAGTCAGTAGTATGCTCACAAAACCAACTTTTAATGACATTTAAGATACATTCCCTCACTCACAATGCCAGACTATTTGTAATCACAAAACTACAACAAATATTACTTGATATTACTTGAAGTAAGTCAAGATATTTAACTTTGGAGCAAGGAGTCATGCTGCTAGCAAAGCTTGTTTGATGAATTGATGAACTAGAGTTAGAAATCAATATGATATTTACACAAGAGCAGTCTATCAAAACACTCTAGAGTCATATCAGGTCCGCAACTGGACAGATAACTGTTGAGACTTGTCAAATCCAAGAGTGGAGTTACTTCAAACAATGACAGAGGCTTGTTTGTTGTTTCAAGCATTCAGTTTTATTTTATCTAGCACATGTATGTTAGCTATCGTTTCCCAACATTTCTACCTCTCTTCTGATGAGGGAAAAACAAGCCTTTGGCAAATTAAACCTTGATTAAAAAAAAATAAATCTGTACTTTTTAATACTGGAAAAAACTGTATGTGGAACACTTTGGGTCGAAAGCACCATGTAGCATCAAGAATGAATTTCAACATCACTGACAGGATGTTCAACACTGTCTACACCTCGATATAAACTCTGTCACACAACACACCCTGGAAACGCATGATGAACCGCACAGTATTTCTCAGTCATTGTCTCAGTCTGGAGCCTGTGCTAACAGCAGCCAGCAGATGTGTGATGTTAGTCTTCTCTTTGAGCTGTTTTTTCCATGAATGAACAGCCTGAGCTCCTACACTCCACTGGTGAGTCATAGTTTTGACCTGTGTCCTTACAATGTGTTTGTGGGCGCCGCCGACAGGGAGCCATTGGGTAACTGCAAGGGTTTATATTTATAGTGTTTCCCCGCGATACATGATGCCACAAGAGCAACACACACACACACACACACACAATGACTCACTCACAGGCCCTGTGCATATTATAGAACTATCCTACAGTCCAATACATCTGCATTTCCCACACTTTAAGTGACTTTGAGTGCTATTACTAAGGGCAATCAGGAACACATTCTTTGGATACGATGTATTATAGTATTACTGTCTAGTCTAGGAGTGGATGTGCCTGTAAAGACGTTTAAGTGCTGCAGCCAACTTTTTGACCTGATGACATGCACCAAGAAGGAAGCGGTCTGCCTGGCCACTTAGTTTGATGTCACAAAAAAATAATGAAATTCAGCATTAACTCTCTCTAAGTTTCTCTAAGTCTGAATAAGGTTTGCATACTGCCACTCCAATCAGTGATTACAGGAGAGGTGTTACATTGTCCCTTACATGATCAAATGTCAGAAGATGAGAAGATGAATCTAATTGGTTGCACAGTATTTTCCCAGATTGGATATAAAAATATTTTTCCTAACTTTTCGAAGAACAGTGTTTCCCCTGCTGTCATTTTGTCTTGGCAGGGTGCTTTCCTTCTCTTATATCTCTGGGTTTAGAACCTTAAATAAGCCAAAAGAAAATCAGAGGATGCCAAACATTATGAACTAGGCAAGTAGATGTGAGTGAACAATACAGTCTGCATGTCATTAGGTGCTAAACGCAAAGCCAAGTCAAGGGAAGTGGTGAGGCCAGCAGGACTAGCAGCCAGCAAATGCAGTCGTTTACTTTCATTAGTGAGGAGCTCTAAGATCCACATACATTTCTATGGAACTGAACAACTTGGAGTGACCAAAAAAGTCACTAGTGTTCTTGAGAGGCATAGAGTAATCGTGGATTTTATCATATAACGGGAAAATAAAAATTTTTAATTAGCTGTAGTAGCAAGCAGGGCATAGACAGCATCTTCAGATTAAGCCACTTGATAGCTGAGCCTCCACTTGAGAGGGCTTGTTTAAGTATCACAGTAATTAAATCTCCACCGTTACTATTCTCATCTGCCAGACTGATAGCTACGTTCCAGCACAGACACTGAGGCTATGTACTCATGAAATCACTCTCAAAAGGCTGCAATGAGGTGCTGATAGGATGCATGGCGACCTCACATCTTTACATGGCCAGAGGGATCGGGGCTTGAAAACTTGCAGGATGCTGAGGAGGTGCGGAGATTAATGCCCTGTCGGATAGGCTAAATCTCCTTTATACCTCTGGCCGCTACCAACTCCCACCTCAATTTAGAGGAGGTTGGAGATAAGCCCAAACGGCACTGTCTCCAGGGCAGACTAATTTATCCACAGGCTAAAGGCATCCAGAGAGCTGGAGCTCAAGCATTTCTCTCAGCTGCTTTCCCCACTGGCATTCTGTGTGCATATGTTTATAATAGGACAACACAGTGAAGTTTGTCTGTCATTAAAAAAAACAAACAATTAAAAACACCTGACTGATTTAATAAGGTGCCACGTGGCAAAAATCACCTCTTGGGTTAAATCATGATTATTACTTAAGTACCCAGTTCTCTGCCTTAATCAATATAATAATAACTACAACAAAAGCTACTTCAGTTAACTGAAGTGATTAATGCACCAATTTGCGTCCAGCCAGTGGTAGAAGTATTCATATTCTGAAGTAAAAGGGGTGATTGCAAACTATAAAACTATTCCATTAAAAGTAAAAGCCCTGCACTCATAATTTTACTCGAGTAAAAGTACAATAGTATTACTAGTAAAATATACTTACAGATCTAATTTGAGGACTTCCTGTTTTTCTCTGTTTTATATCATTATAAAGTAAATATTTTGGGGTTTTGCGCTAACATTTGACTCTAGGAAAGTGTGATTGAGATTTTTATAGAATAAAGAATAAATCCAAAGAATACTCAATAGAGTAACCAATACTGAAAATTATCCATTAGTTGCAGCCCTAGTTTAATCTTTGACAACAGGTTATGTTTTATAATCTCACTGTATGTTTATGCACCTTGTAACAGCTGACGTGGAGTAAAGAAAATATTTGTGTTGAGTATCAGTGTAAGCCGCATCAAATAGAAATACTCATGTAATATACAAGTACCTCAAAACTGTACAAAAATACAGTACCTGAATAAATGTACTTGGTTAGTTTCCACCTTTGATTTAAGACTGCATGCTGTCATCATATAATATTTCTCCTCCTTGGACAACTTGTATCTCTTAATTTATAGTTTAAATTTTAGGCTGATAGAAACATTGACAAGTGAAGTTTTTCAGAATAAAACCCCCCTGCCTGTCTGAAATCTGTCTGGGATAATATGTCAAACTATTGTTGTTGCTCTGTTATGTTTTCACCAATTTCATCATATCATAAAAGAGATTTCTCTTCGCTGTCAGTGGATGTTCAAAGGTTCTTTGCACCAAACAAAGCAAAACAGAAATGTTTAATAAAAATGTAAAACTGTGGAGTACACAGGGGTCTGCTGCTTTATCACGAAGCTGCGACATGAAAATGTGTTTTTATCTCTCATAATGCTTTCCAACAGGGATAATCGAATTTAACTCTCATTAAAGAAATTTGTAAATAATTAATAGGAACCATGAACAATTATATCACACAGGCTCGTGACAGCCATTATGCGGATACCGTGGAGTTAAATACTCACAGAGGCACACAGGCATATGGGAAATTTGAATCAATGAATCAAGAAAGCCATCCTTTTCATTGTTTTGTTCCTCCACAGCTATATTTGCACACAGACAGTCAGCTTGACCAGCTGCTGCTGATATTCTGGTTAGAGTCTTATATGTGTTCAGATATTTACATAACCTATTTTTGTAATTAGGTCTTCACTGGGACAGAATCAGCTAATTAAACCACAGATGGAAAACACTGATCCAGGGAGTCAGTTGCCAGCTACCTCCTTCCTTCCTCCATGACCAAGCAACTGTAACTTCAGCCACTTGGTGCTACATATAACACACACTTGTTGACTATGAGTTGTTGAACCTATTACTGCATGTTTACCAGAAAATTATATATAAATCTGACGTTCACATCCACCTTTGACGCTCTCACGTTTACTTATGTGTTTTTTATTTCCATTATAGCAGCCTAAGGTCAAATCATTGTTTAAAAAAATCCTATTTGTTTCATTTTATTCTTCGCACACTTTACAGAAAATGTAAACATAAATACAGTAATTTGCTGTTTTTGCTGTGGCGCTCTTACATCTGCTGTAGCCTTTATTATAGTAGCCTAAAAGCCTCTTATGTTTGAGTTGACTTTCAGTTCATCACTGCAGCATGGTGTATTTGCACCTCTGCCACCTACTTGAGGCAGTTCTCACATACAAAAAAGCACTTTATAATGTGTGCTGCAGCCAAACTCTTGCTGTCATAAAGATCTGTTTGGAGTGTGCTCACATCCTCAAGTGCCTGGAAAAGGGACTCAAGGCTAAACAGTAAGACAAAAGTGGTGTTTGCTCAAAGTGTTGCTAAGTAGTTTCACGTCATTATGCCTATTATGTGTATGACAGCTGCTGACAGACTTCAAGCAATCCACTTGTTTAAAAAAAAAAAACATCATCTGTCAGAAATTTAGACAAGGAGATTTGACATCTTATTTTACTATAGTAAAATCATCAGAAAGTCGCGCTGCTGACAGAACAAACACTCTACAATATATGACAACACACAGCTGAATAATGAATACAGGTGCAGATCAGAATCTCTCTAATTAAAAGACAGACAACCAGACCAGATAATAAGATCCTGGTCATTGTTGAAAGTGTGGCCCAGGAACTGTCAATCACACAGCGCTTACGTTATTCTCTGGTCTCTGCTGGGTACTAATGAGCAGACAACGCCCCCCTGATGACCCTGTAGCTGCTGCTCCTGGTGTACACACACACACACACACACCGCCTTTTCAATATGAGTGGCCATGTTTCATCATAAGGTGCTCGCTTCCTTTCAGACCCAAACAGGATCCATCACAACTGAGAAACAGAGAGAGAAACTGAGCCCTGCAACAACTCGTTATCAGATTAACTTCAGCAGCAGAGTTTTGGGAACATCTTGTTTCCCCCGGTGCAACATGGGTAGTCGATTGATGCACTGGCATTTTTCACACCAGCATCAATACAGACCCCCACCCCCAACACGCCTTCAAGCTGAAGAAGCAGGATTTTTGTGCGAGTGGGCGTGTTGAGGCTGGAGGGGGGTGCAGAGACCTGATTACATGAGGCGGCCTCTCCCTGTCTCTATGGTAACCTGTTGACATACTACCGTGTCTGGAAGGGGTTTTAATGGCTTGTCAAGCGGTAAGGCACCGACAGTCCGAGCCTGGGAGACGATCAAAAACGGCAGGGGAGAGAAATTTCCCCCGTACCTTAGGTCTGACATATGTTTCAGTGCAGTTCACTGACTGAGTGCTGCTAAAAAAAAGGGGGTGGGGGTGGGGGGTATCTCTGTTGTGCACTGAGAAAGTCTGTCTCTGTGTACTAAAAGGGGTAATTGGTATTCAGGATGAAAGACAATGAGTCTGTACCCACTAATTTTTGGCTTTTATTTAGTTAGATTAGTTTTACTTTGTGGATATCAAGACTTTCCTTTAAGTCTAAAACTAAATACAACCACTTAACTGGTGTATAAAAACTTGGCTGCCTGAGTTAACTGTATAAATTCACAAATAAAAAAATAATATGTATTGCATATTCATTCACAAACATTTACTTGTGTAATGCACCTTTCCCAGAGGTGTCTGTTTTAAAAGCTATATGCTACAAACTAGTGTTGTAGTGCCACCAAGAGGAGATAACAGTTCACTACTCTACACTTTGACATTCAAACGACTGAGAGGACGATGATATTTTCAGACACAAACTGAACGGATGTCAATGCAAATCATGCCATGTGTGGTGATTCAGATCACTGCAGTGCGGCTTTAAGTATTTGCGTGATCATACTGGATTAAATCTGCACATGAATTGGGCTTTTTAAAGCAGATTTATGGCATATCTGCCTTTATTCATTAGTTGAGAGTAAAGACAAAAGGGATGACATGGTATACATCCTATAATAACTGATAATATATTCTAATCATTTATAAAATGATTTCATTAGGGCAGTTAATCCCTGAATTTTTAAATTAAGTTTAAGTGTTTTTCAAAACTAAAAAGTAGAGATTAAGATCATTTTGATACCAAAAATCAGGGCAGCTGTGGTGGTAAATAAAGTTAGATTCAGAATAGATTTAACATGAAAGTTAAGAAAAATCTTAACAAGGAAATTGTGATAGAACAAGTAAGGGATGAGGAAAATACTGCCCGTGTATTATAACTATAAATGATGACTGATGAATGATTGGTGTTGATTGGTGATTAAAAAACCAAGGTCCTTGTAAAGTGGTCTTTCTAGCTTTTCTTGTGACCTTTCATTTGCAACAAATTCTTGATTTGATTGATGAAATCAGGGGTTAGAAACAGAAATCCTGTCAGCAATTCCTATGCTCTCTGTCTTAACGCAGATTTGAAGAACTGAGCCCTTTTCATTTCAGTACGATATCTTTAGGACATCACCTCTCTGTGAAGTTTCTTCCACTCTGTGAACTCTTAGGGTGGTGGGCTCGACACTGCTCATCCTGAGCTTCAGAGAATTAAAATTAGCTACATAAAAACTCAGCTGTGCAACACCTGTTTGACTTTTCAACCCCACCCATGCTACTCTTAACCAGTCACTCAGTTAAGTATTACTTTTTCCTCTTCCTCCTCCTGCTCATACTCCTCCACAATCTCCTCAGTGTCAGTCACATGATGGTACCTCGGAGGCTATCCGGGCGGGATGAACACCAAGACCAGCTGGTGTCTCACACAGCAGAGATGACTGGGGTCTCGGATGTGAAGCCTGGGGGTTTTTAAGGGTTCGCCTTAGCCATGTGACCGCAGGCTGACCAAAGTCTCCAGAGTGTGGGTCAGCAGCAGGGCGGATTTTGAGACAGATGGATTAGTCTATTTTCTCCTTCACCAAGTCTTGTCAGTCTCACACACACACACACACACATATACCCACTTATCCCCTATAGATCCCTCAACCCCACCCCCACCATCCTGCTGTCTACTCTGACCCTGCAATGCTCCTCATTCCTTTGTAAGGACAGGATGAGAGACTATTTCAGATTCTCAACAGATGCACCCACACACATACACACACTTGTGGTTTCCAGTCCCACAAAGCAACACATAGTAACTTCCAGAACAAATAACATCCATACTTTTACAGGTCCACTGAGCCGCCTGCACAGACAAGGAGACAGAAACGCGACAGCAGATAAAACTACCTGCCAAACTGTGGATGATTCCAGTGACTTCCATGGGCAGTCTATGAATCACCCAAGTGTGGCCACAGTTTGGGGAACTTGCTAATCCATCATGATGGTTTAAAAGCCACAGTTTCAAAGCATGTGGTGTTTAAGAACTTCCATTAACAAAGCAAATTGCAATCTCTTAAGTACGTCAGAGCCAGTGAGGATTTTAATGATGGGGAAGTTACAGCTGTCACATTTTCCAAATTGAGCTAATACCTTGAATATCCTGTGCCCCCAGGCACCAACAAACTAATGTTATTTCTGAGTAAGAAAAATTAACTAAGTGTAAATTTGACTGAGTGAAAAGCTGAACTATATTTACACCATATTTTATCTATATTATTTCAATTTCTTTATCTATTTTTATATAAGTAAAGAACTTAGCAGTCAGAGCACTTGGATATTAATATCCGTGTACCAACAATTTTTCCTGCAAAGACAAACAACACTAAAAGAGAGATAGGCGCCACAAAAAGAGCCTCAATAAGAACAATGACATGCAATATGAGCTTTACTGCTCCAGCCTTGTCTCCACTTTGGAATGTAATGAAAACATTCTTGCTATTGGAGGCTTTCTGCTTTCAGCGCTGAGTGGATTAAAGCAGTAATTGCTCCCACGCTGCAACATTTAAATGTTGATGTCGAGAATTTAGGTTCCCACATCTTGAGTTATCAGTGAAAAAGGACAAATGCCATTTTCAGTGGATGACATAACTGACGAGGAGAGACAGGTGCTGTGTAGCATCTGAGAATCCCAATTAAATTGCTACATGTGCCTCCTTAGGATAAACCTTCAGACATTATTCTGCTGTATATGTCTGCGGCAGATAACTCATTGTCTCCAGGGGGTTATATTTCAGTCTTATTTTAAATCTTCTGGGGCTCAGACAGAGTGAAGATAGGTTAATTGTGGCCTTAGAGGACCACAGAACAAGTCTTACTGCCTATGAGAATGTCCCACGCCTGTCTCATCCCAAAGGGGACTGATGGTGCGTTCATGACACGTCGAAAAAGTCGGAAATTACAAGACACTTGAAAAATTCTGACTTTCTGTTCAGAAACTCGTGCAGAAACTGAGGTCCTGGATTTACCCGACTTGACATTATAACAACTACAATCATGCTGTCCACGGTAACATTACAAACACTACTTAATTACTTTTATCAAGTAATTGACTATTGTGTGTGATATATTTACATTTTTAATATATTAGTGAGCTTGCCAGCTTCAGTTTTTGCAAAGATATTAGTCCACTATTCTACAAATATAAGAACTTGAAGATATTGTTTCTTTTCCTTGTAAAGACAACAACACAGCGCAGATTCTACTGTAAAAATCCACATTGTTTTCTGAGTTGATCATGTGAACCCATGTTTTTCAGGACTCAGAAGTTCTCACTCAGAAGTTTTTAAGTTTGCCGACATCTTGAACGCTGCATGGGCTCTACTAAAACATGCCTGTGCACAGCATGAGGACGGCAGGTGGTTCCAATATAATCAAGGCACTCTCGGTTTGCTGGTGGCAAGGGACAACTGTGTCTACCAGCAGAGCAAGGCAACAAATGACAGGGGCTATAAATAGCCACACTCTGCAGTTTGACACAGCTCAAAATGAACTATTAGAGTGATGCAGTATGTCCAACTCCTGTATGTTCAAATTTAATGTAACTGGACTGCCATCAAATTAAAACAAAAACGGTAAAGAAGGCCTTAAAGAGGCTGATAGACATCCTGATAGGACATTTTCAAAAGAGAAGCTACTTAATATATATAATGAACTAACTACAGAGACAAAACAGTGATTTGCCATGTTGTAATTAAACCAGTGCCGCTCCCCAGTTTGAGTCACTCAGTTTAGTCTTTACTTAGACAATAAAAGTCTGTGTAGCTCATGGAAAGAAGCAGTAATACTTTGGCAGGCAGCCTTGGATGCACAGTGACCTCTACTGGTCAATACTGTGTACCACAGTTAAGTGTGTCCCACAGTGCTCCTCTCAACTTAGAAATGAAAAGCCTGTTTACAGTACACTAGATATATTGTCTGTCAATAATTTATTGATAGAATAATTAAAATATGCACACACAAAAATACAAACAAAAAATCCTTAATTAGTACTCACCCATCACAGCACAATTTCGACTGTACAAGCCAGGAGTGAATTTGCAGCAATGTCTCCAGTAGCTCACATCCTCCTTTTCCAGTTACCTGTGTGCCAACAAAAGAAAAATATTACCTTGTACAACAGAACTAACCCTTGTGTATTATTGTTACTTACTTTTTTCCATCAAAAAAGACCCCCCCCCCCCCAAAAAAAAAAAAAAAAACAACAACAACAAACAAACATTTATTTCAAATATTTCATATATTTTGCTTCTTCTGGCCTCCTTACAAAACTAATATGTAAAAGTGTTAACTCTTTCCTTTGACCATAAAGCACTGTTATTACATCAAATGAGAAAATGTTTCATGTTTAATATGCAGTGGTGGAAGAAGTATTTAGTTATCAACAGTAAAAGTATTCACTGTACAGAGCAGACCATGTCAGTGTTATATTATCTAAAGTATATTATTGATTTGTCATCGTGGTGCATTTAAGTTCAAATAGGATTTTATACGTTCCCTCAAGTGCAGGCCTATTACATTAGGAGAGCTGAGAAACATACGACTTTGGGAACAGGACTCTAGGAGAGCACATTATTTACATAAAAATTAGGAATTGTCATTAACTACTAAGGTGATAAAACAATGTTAACTATGTTTTTTGAGCTGCTACAGAGGACACGGAGTTTAAACAAAGCATTACATGTAAGCTAACGCATATTAACTAGCTAGTTTAGTTCGTTTTTTGTCGTCTTAGTCAAGTTTTTTACCTTTTAACTACAGTGTAACATTATCTTATCATTTCAATATTTAAAGTCAGATGTGTTTCCAAGTATATTTCGCATTCTTTACGTTAGAAATCCTATATTAGCTACTTTGTATTATTCTACCTTCCACAAGCATCAGAGGCTCGGTGGGCTGGGCACTGTGGGCGGAGACTGGAGGTCAACACACGGGCTTCCCGCGAGCTGTAGCCGTCACGTGTCTCTCATGTGTCTCGCCTCTTGTGGCTCCGCCCAGCAGCTCCACTCATGTTATGAAAGCGGAGCAGTGGGTGTGACATAAGCGGAGTCCTTCAGCTGCAAGCCTAGAAACCGGTAATATATCCCATTTCATTAATTCTCTTTACTCAAAGAATCATTATCAGTGCGTTTACTGAACTGCGACCATTCAGGATTTTTTGGTGGTTTGTATTCGCGGAGTGCGCTGATGTTACATAGCCTGTGCTACACAATACATACATGATATCACATGTCAGGACACGGTGTTCCCTGTGTTTGTTAATGTTAATTTGCGCGGAATATTTTTGTTTTAAAGGGGGGAAAGTATTTAGTCAGACAGTGCAGTGACAGTACACATGTGGTGTAATAGTCATAACTTTAGTGAAAAACTTTGAGTTTGATTTTAGGGTTTTTGAAGTTAGACACATTTGGGGCATTTTTACTTTGAGTTGAGTGATTAAAAATAAATAGACTAATAACTTTAATATTATAAGGCAGAGATCTGTAAAGCACCATCCCCCAACCATTACCAGTATAGGAGAGAAGAAGAACTTAGCTGTTTTACCAAATTTATTTTTTCCTGACCTTTTCTAATTTTTGCTTTTTACTCGTGAAATATTCCTTAGTTTTACCTTTTGTGCTTATATATCTTCTATATCTGTTCTCCATGCAGATCCACTGTCAACAATGCTTCGTGTCACCACTGCCTCCCTGTGCACCTACTGTCAGAGGATAAGGCTGCTCCTCCCTCCCTCTGCCTCCGCCACCACACTGACTTCTCCCAACAGAAGACTAGAGAATCAGCACACTGTGGACTCCCTGTATGAGCTGTCAGTGGACATCCGGAAGGTGCGCAAGCTCAAGGCCTGGGTCCTGTCCGAGAGCTCTGCGTATGTGTCTGAAACTGCTGATCTGCTGAGGGACATGGGAGCAGACACGACAGTCATCGCCCGGATCCTGGAAACTCACCCCGAGGCCGTCCTGTGTCGGCCGGAGGATGTGGCCGCCCAGAGAGACCTTTGGGTGTCCGTGTGCCCCAACAAGCGTGAGCTGATGAACATCATTGAGAAGTTCCCGGCCTCCTTCTTCACATTAACTCACCATAGCAACCAGCGGGCCAACATCCTCTACCTCCAGAGCCTTCGCCTCAGCAAGCGGATCATCGGTAAACTGATGGCCAGCGCCCCGCAGAGCTTCAGTCGACCTGTGGAGCGCAACCAGGAGGTCATTCACACGCTGAGGGAGACCTACCTGGATCTCGGCGGCGATGAGGGCAACCTGCGGATTTGGCTGCAGAAGCTCCTCAGCCAGAACCCGTATATCCTGCTGCGGCCTGCTGAGGCCTGGAGGGACAGTCTGGGTTTCCTTAGGGAGCAGGGCTTCACCACAGAGGAGCTCCTCAGCCTGGTCTCCAGCCTCAGAGCCTCCATCGCAGAGCTGCAGCCTGAAGCCATGCAGCATGCAATGGCCTACATTGAGGGCGCTCTCACCTGCTCCAAGGACGAACTCAAGGAAATAGTGATCCGCTGCCCGGCCATTTTGTACTACTCCTTGCCCACCCTGGCTGGGCGGTTCCAGGGGTTGATGGACGTTGGCGTGAGCAGGGAACAGGTGAAGGAATCTCCAAATGTCCTGGAGCTCACCACACAAATCGTGCTCTACCGTATCCAGAAGCTGGCTTCCTACGGGTACGACGTACGCTCCGGCAGCTTGGACGTTATCGTGGGAACCAAGAAGGACTTTGAGATGAGTTACAGCAAGCTGCACCTCAGACAGCAAAGGCCACTTTTCAACCCTGTAGCTCCCCTCCGATCTGCTGAGGAGTGAATGTTAGAACGTGTTGATATTCTACTCGACACTAATATATGGTGGGGTGGGGTGGCGGGACTGTGAATGTTCTTTACTCTTGAATTCACCTTTGTGCAAAATGCATGAAGAAGGGAGGCAGTTATCAAACCTCCAGCAATACTTGTAGTATTGAGATAAAACTTTACCATGAAACAAACATGTTTCGGCCTGTGGCCTTCATCACGGTCTTTTGATTTGATGCTGAGGAAAATATAACACTGTGTATACTGTCATACAGTGAAATAGTGATGTATGGAAATGAGTGCCAATCATTGCCTGTCTATCTTATAAATGAAGATGTACTACAACTAATGATCTGATTGTGATAACTGAACACAGCAGATGAACAATAAATGTCAACATGTTATGTCTTTTGATTTCTTTGTTCAAGTCATTTATTTGTATTTTACAGTGAAACTGGACCTGGAAATCTTATCCAAAGTTAGAGTGTGGGGGCTTTTACGTATAAAAGAACATTAGTTAACATTCAAGTCCTCCTCAAACTGGTTCACACAGCCTATCAGGGTCGGATAAACCTCTGTATTTCACAGTATATGTTCTAAATCCGACATCTGTAGCAACATTCATGACAGAGGAGGCTACAGCAACGAGAGGCCAGGCAGAAAAACAAGGTCTCCAAGAAAAGTTTGTGACGCACCAGATAAGAAAGAAACTCAGCATAATCATAAATGCCTATCAACAGTGTTTGTGTAATTACTCTCACTGCCAGAGGGGGGAGACAACACCTGCACACTGCATGTTTAAATAGATTACAATTTCACTACTTTCAATGCTTGAGCTCCAAAGAATAGACTGAAACTGTTTGTATATTTAACTCAGTTTTAATTAAACAAGCACATTGAGAAAGAACAAGAAGCAAATGAAGCAGTTTCTCTCCAGTGGTACATTTATTGGAAATACACAGGGGTGGGGGAGGGGTGGTGGGTGGGGCGGCACCATGATATGAAGACTCTTTATTCCTGTCATGTTTTCTCAAAAATCATTGACAAGGGCAATAAGTTGACAGTTAACATCACACTGACATCGCCTCTGCAGTGGTAAGGAATAAAACGAGCCAGCTAGTACTCAGATGGAGAAAGGAAATGATCGAAACACTTGAGTTGGTAGATACACTGGATGGCTCAAAGGAGAAAACTGAGAGTAAATGACAGGACAGGCGACTGTATTAGCAGATACAAGATTTCTCACCTTTTTCGAATTGGACGGTCTATAAGTACTTTCATTTTTATTGAAAATTCTCCAAAAACACAGATCCATCCACAATGATTTCTCATATCAAAAATATATCAATGGGTCTATGGCTACACAAAGAGAGAAAACACACATACAATATCCAAATATGTACAAGTTTGTATGTGAGCTGAAATTAGCAAATTCATTATATACACAAGGACGGTTTTGTCCCAGCAATATTAACCCAAAGATAAACACAGTGTAACAGCCTCTCCAGTGATGTCAGCACTGGCCAGGCCGTGCAGTCCACATGATTATAATATACATACAGTCCGATTACTTGAGAAACTTTTACTTGTGAATGTGTTTAGATGTGTTTAGGTTTTTATGCTCCTCCTGAAGGTGTGATCATGCAACACTGTAGTGCTTTAACAAAAATGTGAGTCTTAGCGTCCAGTCTGTGATGGCTGTGTACGCGGCGAGTCAGCAGACACTCCTGTATGGAGAAAAAAAAAAGGACTCTGACATAACTCACAGAGAAAGGGAAGGAACAACTTTTGTTGAATTTGAACACATTAATTCATCTGTTTAAGACAGGATTTGAATTATTTATGGAGAAATCTTGAAGAGGCCACCTAAAGTCACTATGTGCAACTTTAAAGACAGGCCTGGGATTCACTGACAATGAAAAAATATAAATGATCACCAGACTTAACTTTCAGGTTTCTTGTACAAAAAGCTTAAGCAGCTTTTCTCAGCAAAACGTGAACTTGCTTTTTCTATTCATAACAATATAAACTTTTCATTCATGCCTACCTTATTCATTAAGTTTGAAAACATCAGCAGCAGGAGTGTGTTTCATGCATTCAAAATTATCCCAACTTTTACCAAAGTTTTATTCTTAAACTAAGTTTCTAGATTGTTCTGCAGGTTCAGCCATTGACAGTTGATAAGTGAACACCTTGTACATGCTAGACTTATCATAGTTCCATATATGTATCCACTGTACAATTTCAGTTTTCAACTAACCTCTCTAATGGCTGCTCTGTCTCTGGACTTTGGAGCTTTTGCCATTTCCAGGCTCATCGCTGTGTCGTTTGCCACTGGTCTGACTAGTGGAGTGGTGATCATGGCCTGAGAATACAACAGCACAGTTTAGAAAAGCCAACTCAGTTTTACCATCTGTGCTCAAAGTCACTCAAAAAAACAACAACAAAAAAACAGTAGTAGTTTAGAAAAAGATGAAAAAAACTACATTGATACAGGCCGCTGTGAGTCTGAATGTTCTCATCCAAACAAAGACAAGTTTTTAACCAGATAAGAGGAAGTTTTAGCCTTCCTTTCAATATATAAGTATATCAGTACTCACCTTTCTGAATGACAGGGGCAGGAATCTGCTGGATGCCTTGAGTGTAACACATCATACTGGAGCTGGTGCTTGCATAACCTGGAGTTGGGAGGAAAGATTCAAGGATTAGCAGAGACGTTACTGGACCTCAACATGAGGAATAAGAGGAGACAGATGAGATGAATGAATTAAACGTGTCGAAGATGTGTGTGTGTCCTCACCCTGCTGGTGTGTGCTGACGCTGGTTTGTGGATCCCCCTGCGGGTACATCATGACACCACTTTGCCAGTCTCCCTGGGAGTGAACTGGCATCTGGTAGCCTGAAAAACACAAAACAGCAAATAGCATGACACATAACTCGAAGGCAGGTGGCCACGAAGAAAAGTTCAGAGAGATCCAGGAGTGTGGAGTGAGAGAGAAGGATGTCTTGTGTCACTGACCAGATGAAGCTGTAGCATCATGTGTAGCCTCGACATGGTATCCCATCACTTCTGAGGACGTTTCATTGTTACCACTGTCATTCCCATTACCATTACCACTGGAGTTGGAGGGAACCATAGCCAGAAGGCCTGAGGACACAGACAACAGTCAACACTTTATACAAAATACAGGAGACAACAAATCATCAGTTAGTTTTAAAACAATTTAATCCTTTACTTTAGAGGCTCTGATGAATCTCAAACCAAAGTAAGTCAGATATTTTAGTTACACATGAGCTGTGCTACAGCCCATAGTCCTCAGGCAGGTTCATTTAACTCAAAATGAAAAATGTGATGGCTGGTTCTCTATGTTCTGGAGTCTCTCTACTTCTTAAAACTCATTTAATAGACTTACTACTTGCAGTCCTATGATTTGTCTACCTTCCTTTTACAGTTCATGTCCATGCTGGATGCAAAAGTTTGGCAAATTCCACATTTAGTTGAAAACTCCTATGGCCTTTCTTCAAATGTTACTTGTATGCAGTTACTTTTTACTTCATGAAATTGTCGCATGTACAAAGGTTTGGGTCCCCTACTACATGTTAAGGCCTTATTTAACTCATTAGGACTTGTAAGACGAGTCAAGAACTGTCAGCTGAGGATATTTGCAAAGCTGATAAATTCTCTCAACTGACTGAGGATCTGAAGTTGAAGCTAACCAGTGCCAACAAAGCAGAGGAGGCTATTTAAAAAAAAAAAAAAAATCAAGTGCTTGAAATTTCCACCATCCAAAATGTCACTAAGAAAAGGCAGGGAGGTTTATCTGACACAGGAGTAGTGGTGCACCATTCCACTGTGCAGCGTTGACGCACAAACAGAGTTCACATGGAGCAGTCATCTGAAGGAAACCTTACCAATGACCTCATCACAAAAGTCAACATCTGAAGTATGCCAAGCAATATGTGGATAAGACCAAGTTGTTTTGGAAACAAGTCTCGTGGGCAGATAAAAGTTAAAATCTAGCTCTTTGACCACAACAACCAAAGGTATGTTCGGAGAGAAAAGGAGCAGCATTTGATGAAAGTGTGGGGGTGAAAATACTATCCTTTGGAGTCGTGTGGCAGCCAGTGGCCAGGAAACATTGCACCAATAGAGAGAAGAACGGATTCCACTAAACATCAGCAATTTCTAGATGCAAATGTCCTGCAGTTTGTCAAGAAAGTAAAAGTGGAAAGGAGACTGGCTTCTGCAACAGGACAACGATCCAAAGTAGACCTCAAAATCCACCATGAACCACTTTAAGAAGCACAAGCTGAAGCTTCTGGGGCAGCCCTCACAGTCCCCTGACCTGAAAATCCGTGGGTAGATCTTAAACATGCTGTTTAAATATCTCAGAACCTGAAGTGATCTGCAGGAAGAGCGTGTGAAAATCCCATAATCAAGTATAGAGCTGACTACAAATATGTTTGCAAGCTGTAGGGTTTCCAAACTTTTTGCACATGCCACAATCACTGTATATATGTTTCTATTTTTTAAGCTCATGAAATAAAACAGTGCTGGATACATACTTGTGTGGAAAACAATATTTAAAGTGCTATACCTTCAAATATCTACAGCCTACTACCGACAGTACTGCACTACCTGCATGACTTCAAGGGAAAGCAATCAAATTTCGGCGATCCTATTAATCAGCTGTCCATGCTTCATGTTAATATTAAAGATGTCTGAGAATGAGTCTTGTGTAATGTCCTTACCGAGGCCCCTGTAACAGGAGAGCTGCTGGTAGATCTGTTTCATTCGCTCGATGTTGAGACGGCTGGCCTCTGCGTGGTGTACCATGGGCTTTGGGTAATGCACTCCAATAATACATTTGGCTGCCTTCTGCACGCTCTCCGGAGCGTTCCAGGGGTCATAAATATACTTGGCTGGAAAGCCTCTCAGAATGGGCAGGTAGCGCCTGAGTAAAGAGATGAAGAGGTTTAGAGAGCCGTGTAGGTTGTTGTAATTTACTTCTACGACAAGCCTAAAGTTCCCAGGTTCACAACTACTGTGGTGGAATTAGCCAGTGCTGATTTATCGGTGCGTCGTTGATGTCCACCTCACTGACCACAGATACATTAGAAAATGTAGTTTCTTGGCACAACAACCAGTTTAGGTAGTTCTTCACTTTAAGTTCAAAAACTGCATACTGAGTTTTAACTGGCACCGAAAACTCTGCCTTAAAAAGCTGCTGGGTGGTGTACTGGAGGGTTTTCTGGATAAAACACTGAAAACTTGTGACACTTTCTGGGTAAACAACATCGAATCACTGCATATGATACAATCAAAATGTTCCCACGTGCATCTCAGTTCTAACAGGGGCCACATACAGAACATACTGTACTCAGATTAGATAGGCTCACCGTATGTAATCTCCATTGGGGTCTGTACGTCGGCCAAAACCCACAGGGCAGTAGCAGTGGAAGAACTGCTGGAAGAAGGAGCTGCAGGAGAGCCACATCCAGCTGCCTGCATTCACACTCCAGTCAGCGTCCAGCAGCAGCTCCTCAAACACCTGGACACACGCACAAACAAGCCTATGTGAGTATTCATATATGCTCTGCAACATTTGGTCCTTGAGCTGACATGGTTACGATCACATAAAGTTGTCTTTCAGTTTGTTCTTTTTCTCTGTATTGAACTCTGATCCTGTATCATTAACACAGTCTACCTTCATGCCCTCCTCCCAGCTGATCCACAGGTCTCCTCTGGTCAGGAAACAGGCCACGGCGTGCCTGGCCAAGTGGTGGATCCAGCCCTCCTGCCTCAGCTGGGTCATGATGGCGTCGATCCAGGGGAAGCCGGTCCGGCCCTCTGCCCACTTGGCCAGCGCCTCGGGGTTGCGGTCCCAGGGGATCTGAACGCAGATGGGGTTGCTCTCCATCTTGTCGAAGCACGGGTTGTTGGTGGCTGCCGTGTAGAAGAACTCGCGCCAGAGCAGCTGACCGTAGAGCGAGAGAGGAGGGGAGCTGTTCTTCTTCACCTTGTGGGGTTGGAGAAGCGGGAAAACAGCATGAAATCTTGGTTCTTCATTTCAGAAGCATTCCTGTGGTTAAATCACTGCTGAGTGACGTACCTTCCTATAGAGGTCGGTGAGTTTGAAGTAGAAGAGGCGACAGGAGAGGCAGCCGAAGCGCAGGTATGGGCTGAGGCCTGTAGGGCTGGCGAGCAGAGAGTTGGCATTCATCCTGGGACGCTCGAAGTTGGCAACCCACGCCTGACGGCAACACAATCAAATAATCAGACATGAAAAATGCATGACAGCACGGTGTTGTGTCATAACATTTGACAGGGTTTCTATCAAAGCTGTCACGCTGGGAGACGAACAACCAGAGACTTTTGCATCTAAAACCACTTCTTACATAACTGGAAATATTCAAGTGCTTTTCATGGTTTTCAGTGAACTAACAGACTTCACATCAACCCAGTGGAGGAGAAGCATTGATCCTCTGATGTTGACTGACCTTCCTCTCCAAATGCCTCTCGAGTCGTGTGAGGGCTTCGGTCTCTCCCCCCGGCCACACAGCTGAGGACAGGCCCTCAGTATCAAAACCTGCAGGGTAAACATTAAAAGAACACATTAAAAATCAGCTTTTGATTTTCTATTTAACAATTCCTAGGTGTGAGCCCTGAACTTCTCCAGGATTGGTCTAACGTCACTCACCGAGCTCCTCCAGGGAGGGGACCCCAAACTTGTCATCATGGTCTTCGGTCAGCGGCGTAGTGCATTTTCCCATGATGTCAGCCGTGATGGACTCTGCAGGCACCTCCACTGCGTCCATACGACTGATGAGGGTCTGGAACCGCTTGTAGGTAAGAGGGGACTGACCCCCATTCAACTCTATGATCCTGCAGGGGGGGAAATGAGGAGAGAGAGAGGGATGAAGTTCAGTTTTCATCATCGTCAAAAAAACAAATTATGTCAGTGTTGGTTTAATAGATGATTAGATGCGGTGTTAAGAGTGATCTCAACTCACTTGTCCAGGTCATAGAGTGTGTGGGAGGTGCGAACTGTCACCTCCACTCCAGCCTCAGAGGCCAGCTTCTTAATAGCTGCATCTCGCTCCTTCCCAAAGGGCTCAGAGTCGTACTCATAAGACAGACGATTAATCTTCCATTCCTGTAGAACAGGAGATAAAATAAAGTAAGCTACAGAATAGAATATTTGGGGTTTGAACACGGTTTAAAGCACCCCGGTGCTCTCGGATGAACATGTCACCTTGAAAAGTCTGGGAAAGACATCAGTGGGTTGGCCCCGTATCACAAACAGACGAGAGTTGAGCTTGCGGAGGCTGGAGTCCAAGTCTTCAAGACTCTGCAGTAAGAACCTGGAGGATGACGGGAAATAAAAAGTAGTTATAACGTGAACACAGGCAGCAATATATTCAACATTTTGCATGATGACATTAACTCTAATGGTGCTAAAACTGGGAAAAAGGATATCATGTTAGTTTGCGATAAAAGCTTGAAAGTTAGACAGTGAGAGAGAGAAAATGTTGATGGAGGAATGATTATTTCAGCTTGTGACAAGACAACAAGCTAAATGCAGTTTCAATCCAATTGGCTCAGCAAGGTGCAGCAAAATCTAATCAAGACCACCCACTCTAAAATACAATATTACTGTCTTTCCAACATGATGCTGTGAAGCTGGAGGATATGAAGTCTGTGACCTAATTCAGCAAATTCTGTGTTTTTTTCACTGGATGTGACACAGACAAACGCTGGTTCCCGTTACATTACAATGGCAGACATCTGCATTGTGCTGAAATCAGAATATGCAGATTTGTTCCCCAAATTCAACAACAGCCGGTTCTTCCTCTCGTCGTCACCAGACCCAAGTCATGAAAATGAGGATGCATCAAATGCAGTACTTTTTCAGTTTCAAGATAACTGACTCAGCATTTTTTTAATTCCCTTCTACTCACTATTACAAAAGAAAGCAGTCATTTCAGATGTCATTTCATGAGTAACAACAATCTACAACCTTGTCTACCTCAAGGTTTTTGACAACTCCCTGTGAAGCACAGTTCGTGTTTCAATAAATGTTCTCTCAGGGATGAAAATGTGTTTACCAGCAAAGCCAAAGGCTCAACAATCTGAACACAACAATTGTGTGAGTCATCAGAAAACGTCTGACTGGGATAATGTCAGATAGCCAGAGGAGGCAGCGGGACAAACAGCCACCTTAACTGTGGTGAAGGAGCCCATTTCTGCTGAATGTGTCACAGTTGGTTAGATAACAATGCCACGGGCAGAACAAAAAGGGAACTAGACATTCTGCACAACAATTAGAAAAACAGATAACTAAAAGTGACTGCTGACACATCAGAGAACAATGTAACCTAACAGTGGATGACTGTCATACTGGCTCCAAATCCCAAATTTATTTCAGTGGATAATGTTGGATCTTTACTGGGTCAAAATGTCAACTAGTATTGAAAAAAACAAACAAACAAAAAAACTAAACAGGTTTGCCATGTTGATACATGTTAATCAAATATTCCCTGATAGCTCACTGATGTGCCTCTAACTAGACAGAAATATCTGTTTGAGCTTTCACATCCACCTGGGTTCTTTTGTTACAACTGTCATGAGAAACAAAACTTGTTTTCGGCTATAACGTGTGAATTCATTAAAGTTGAGGACGTCTTTGCTTGAAGCATGCAAATTATTCCATTATGTAAATTCTGAATAACATCTTTTGACATGAGTTTGCTCGTTTCCTATGACAATTATTCCTGACGACAACTAACCGCCTTTAACGCTGACCCCTCACATGACTTCTGCAGAGTGAAGGGCCTGAAACCAGCGGTTAAGTGAAGCACTAATTCTCTTCTTTGTAATCCTGACAGTATAATTCCTCCTTAGATAGCCCAGTTTAACCTCCACTTTGCATGAATAAACAAGTGTGACCAGGTTACTGTGCTGAAACCAAAAAGCCTTGAATTTATCCTTAAGCCTGAATCATGCAAACAGTGGATGAGTCAACCAATTTGCATCCACTGGAGTTTAATCATCACTGTATGTGACGTCAGTGAACCTAAACAAACAAACCAAGCAGGAGCAAATATGACCAAAAGAAACATTTTATTTCCTTTACGACGACATATTAATTGTGTTTCAGTATTTTATTAGATAACTTGTGCTGTGCTTCTGTTTTGATCTTCCCCTAAAAATTAGAAATACCAACTGTAAACATCAGAGGGTACACACACACACACACACACCACACAGGTCCACACATTTGTGTAGACAGAGCGGCAGTAATATGGTGCTTCCCGTGCTGTTGCTATAGGTACCAAAGTTCGTAGGTGGAAGCTTCCTGTACTATCGAGCTTTAATCATGTCTTTTTACTGCTATGAAAGCCAGGTGGGTGTTGTTGTAAGCAACTGTAAAAACCAATGGTGAAGTGAAAATACTCAACTCTCACTCTCCTGTTTAATACCACAACATAAATATTTCAGCTAATTAATGATGTGACGTTTGTGGGAAGCCATGTATTATGAAATGGCCTGTGAGAGAAAAGTCAAGACAGTGCTTGTTTTTACACAGGTTCTGGCAGCTGTGGAGAATGATGATTTATCACTCACAGTCTGGGGATATTATTCATTTTGCGGGCCACAGATTTAAGAGCATGTCCACATATAAAAATAACTCCTAATGACGAATGATTGCCAGCAACATTCACCCCTCACATTATCTCTGCAGAGTTTAAGACCTAAAACCAGCACTACTACAATGTGAAGCGATTTTCCTTGAGGCCATCAATTTTCTTTGGATTCTACTAAATGGGCTATAAAACTAAAAACACGATAGTTGGAGCAGAAAATTGCACAGTGCACCAAAATGGAGTGAGGTTTTGAGCTATGTTCATGCTCCAAATGGATGTGAAAGGTGTAACTAAACACTGTTAACTCCACTCCTCTGTAATCATCTGCCATTGCTCTGATAAACAGCACACAACAAGCTAATCTTGTCCAGTTTAGCCTTTCTATGATGCTGTGTTCCAAGTTCAACTATACAATAACATGCAATTTAATACAGAGGTGGACACAGGTGGTACAGTACAGTGTTCACACTAATCAAATGAACTGGACTTTATGGTCAAATGTGCTCAGATCCAGGCCCAGGTCCCTGGTCTGAAAGCCCCATTCATTTTCAACTATGTGGGAGTTTTCTGATCTGCTTTTTAGATTTTACATAATTTATTAGTCAATAATTAAAGGTATAGAACATTTTACAGCTAAAAATAAACTTGTTTTTATTTTTGTAGTGGGCAAATTATGTGATGGAACACCTTCTTTTAACTACCAACATTTCTGCTGGTACAGTGCTGGTGTATCTGTACTGAGCTAATATTGATTCATTAGTCAGGTACTAACTGTATTGTCACAGCATATAGAAAAACAAACAGATGTTTTATGTAGTAAACTATGTTCCCTTGTCCATCAACCAAACCTTTTAAACATATGTACAAGTAACTTTGCCAATATATATCATCATGACACAGTTCCATTTTTGATAAATGGTAATGTTGCATTTGAGCTGGACAATAAGAGCTGCAGAGTAAAAAGTTTCCAGTGGTGATTTCCTGTTTAAAACATATGGGAAGTGGTTAAGTGGACTTTTTCATATACTTTACATTCACGGAGCGTGAATGTTTTTCTTCCAGGATCACCCTGCTCCACTTTTAAACAGTTGCACTGAATATTACATTCACATCTGGAGGCAGTTACAGCCACAGTCTTATCTGATGGCCATTGAGCGGTGCGTTCACATCTCAGCCCAGATTTATCCTGCTAGACCAGTCCAGGGATCGAGTTTGAGGTCACGAGTTTAGACAAAGCACCAAGTCTGCTAAGTTTACTGCAATGCACAAAAAAAGAAATAATCGGTCTGTTTTTCATTATTTCTCCATGCTGTCCCACTTCCCTCCTACTTGTTATAAACACTCTATAATGGAGCAAACCCACAGTAATTACATCCTCATGAGCTTCTTTTACATGAAGTAATGGTCTTTCATGATCATGGCCCACCCAACATAACTGTGTTGACTAGCTTTGACAGTTTCAAGCATAAACTGTTGAAATTGATATCAGATGGAAGCAGCTTTGTTGGGATTAGCGCCCACAGTTGTGCTGCTCAGCAGAGATATTTTAGTTGAAGTCTCTTGCAGCTGCAGGAGAGCAGAAGTAGGTCAAAAAGACGAGGTGGACGGAAGGTTTACTACTAACACACTGACCTACTTGCACCTCGTGTGGAGATACCGAGGGGGGAGGGAAAGTTACTGTGATTATGATTATGTCATTTTGCATTGACCCTCCTCATTCACTGAGGATCACCTCCTAGATTTCAAGGACAGGGCTGCCCACTCCCTCCCAAGCAGCTCAAACTACTGCAAGCTTTTCAGAGTCACGAGCAAAATCCTCTTGTTGCATTAGGATATTATTTTGTTGCTGTGACTTTTCTTGCTTTGAGCAATGTATAGTGTAAGATACAAAATCACAAGATACCAACAGTGGCATATTATCACTCAGAAAACAAACTGACTGCACAGACAAAAAAGCAGGAGTGCAGTAGGAGTGCACAGAGAAAACAAGAGATGACTTTTTTGCTTTATTTTACCAGGATAGTCTCTTGACTCAGCAAAAAAGAGAGGTTTTAATCCTCTCAATATATTTTAATGTTTATTATACATTTTCCAACCATGGGTATGAAGGGTTTTACATGCAGAGGTCTGATATGTGCATAAAAAATGAAATAAGGGGAATGATTCAGGACATACTGAGTGATCACCGTGTGAGCTCTGCGTTACCCCAGGCTGCTGTTATATAACCGTGGAAGCATAACATGGATGCTCCATAACAGGCACGCCTTTGCTGCTGCTGTTGCTGCTGCTACTGCCCTACTCTTCTAGTGACGGCATGGGACCGCAACACAAACCAAAGTGCACAGCAGGAGAGGAAACAAAAACATCCAGCCAGGCACCTACTGTACTGTAAACCTCACGAGCTTTTTTTATTCAGCTACTGCATGTGTAGGCCATTACGTCTGCCAACCAAGATACTGCTGTTTCCACACAGAAGCAGTTGTTTACCTGACCACAGGCTACAGAACATATCTATGGGAATTAATGTCTGAGTCATGTACAAGCTGGGTAAAAAAGATGCAACTGTTTGTTATGACTGAGAAAACTTTCCATGTAACACTGAAGGTTAACACTGACTGTTAACTGGGTGGGTTTTAGGATGAAGGTTAGGAAGCCAGTGGGTTACAGGTTGGCAAACAATCCACCAACCATAACGTCCCTTGCTCTTATCTCATGAGCTCATATCGTACTGATCCGTCTATTGTCTCTCTCTCACACACACACACACACACACACACACACACACACACACACTATTTGACAGTGTGGAGTTCAGGAAATGTCATCTATGTCACATTTTTGTATTAAATTATGCGGTGCCTTTTCACCAAAGAAACATCTGCCAGGTCTACTATCCCTGTGGAAGTAATAACTAATGATCTGAGCGTCATTTATTCTGCTACAGTTTAGTAACACAGACCACTAATGAGCTGGGGACCCCTTGACATGAAAGAGTTTGGTAAGTGCTGCTGTAAGGGACATAAGCAATCAGAGACCATGTTACAAAAAACACATTACGCCATAAACCATGCAGACTGCAATCCATTCTGACTATAATTATAGTCTCGTGGGGATGTGGGGATCAACACACCAAAATACTGTTTACCAATCTGAGATCTGACTCACCTTTTCAGGCAAAGGAAAAGTAATGTTATAAATTATGTGTGATGTCAGCACCTATAATTTATTTTCCCTGATTTAATTATGTATCTGAAGATATAATTGATGTTTCTTATGCCCTTTATGTTTTATCTGATGGTGATTACTGGGTAGAGATTACAGTTTTATGTACTACATCTGAGGATGTAATGGAGGAGCGTTAACCGCACATTAGTGATCTTTTATAAATATATGTATATTGTTATTTGCTCATAATGTATTATGGTATATTGGAATTTCTCCTTGTATAGCAGTGTAAAATTACAGTTACAGTTCAGGTGGTTTAAGCTAAACATTTTGATATCTTAATGAACACTGCGATTCCTGGATCTCCTTCAAAAAATTACCTTCATTTCTGACTTTTTGTCCATTTGAAAAAATATTTTATAACTTTCCTTGTGTGACATAACAAACAAAACGTACAGTCACAGTTAACATCTCAAAAATGCACCTGCTTAACAATGGTGTGCCAGACAGTCTACTGTAGACTTGACAGTGAACTAAGCTGTGCTCAAGTCTTTGAGAGACTGTGAACTCTTTACAACAATAATGTTTTGAAACTGGAACAGGTGGTACTCAAGCAGTGTTTCAAGTCAGCCTCTTCATCAGGAAGCACCACAATTACTATATTCACTGAATTAAATAGATGATTAAATAGATGTTTAACAGACAAAAAACACCATGGAAATGATCAGCAACCAGGTATCAGCAAAAAGTGACTATTTGTGCATCCCTAACTTGGATGTTAAATGGCCAAGAGCCAAAACAAACTACCAACAAATAAGTACAATAACAAACTGCATATCTTCCTTATCTGCTGCAAAAAGTAAAATGCCTTGTGAGTGCCAAGGCTTGTAGACCTGGAACCACCAGTTACTTTCCTTATTGTTTATTTTCTGAATTCACAGGTCACATCACAGGTTCCTACAGCCCGAGGTTTCATGTCCACATTGCTAGTTTTCTAGTAACAGTCCAAAACCCAAATATATTCAATTTGCTATCACATAAGAGAAGGAAATCCTGCAGGTCATCACATTTGAGAAACTGAAACCAGCAAATGTTTGACTTTTTTCTACTAAAATTATTGGATTTGTTGCAGATTAATTTTCTGCCAATAAATCACTTCAAGCAAAAACATGCAAATGAATGCATCCCTAACTCTGAAACTAAGTGCCCCCAAACTGATGAAAACAAACAAAGATATACACATGTGCATGAATAACGGTGCAGCTACTGTATTGCGTGTGTTTGCACGTGGCTGCATGGCCGCTGCTTGCCTCACCTCCACCTGTTGATCCCAACGTTGGATGATCCTGCGAACCAGGGGTCGAGGATGTAGATGCAGCGGACAGTGTCCGCTCCCAGCAGAGCTTCCTTGAGCGACGGGTTGTCGTGGAGCCGCAAGCCCTTCCTGAACCAGTGGATCGTATTAATGACCATTACTCAACTGGACGAGTCCTTTTATTTCCTTTTTGTATGATATCAAGTCTTTTTGTGCTCACTCCACTTTTATCTCCACTCACGACAGTTATGTCAAAGAAAAAAAAAAAAAGAAACACGAGAAAAACAAGGCCACAGGGAATCCAAATTTACGAAGTCCTTTGTTTTTCAGTAATGTGGTCCAACTCTTTAATTAGCCTTGCTCTAACAGAACCTTTTCCATTATGTCGAAGAATTTATAAACCGATGGCTGCTGAATCATTTGTGCACAAGACAGAGCGCGCTCTCCGGCAATGTGACAGCCAACCCGGCGGGCTTTAGGACCTGATTCGCTGAGGAGCGGTAGCCCGGTTTGTTGTATAACTTGTTTTTCTGAAAGGTGAAAAATGCATATAAAAATACACGTGCACTAAAACGCGTCAATATACCTGCACTAGAGACAATACTTGAGTAAAACTGATAAACAGAGTAATGAAATGGTCCGTAAATTGAGGCAGCTGTGCTAACGACCACAAGACACCGTGGCAAGACCGGCTGCTCCCCGCCGTGAATACCGGGAAAGCTGGTTATGTAAATACAATTTCTAACTGCGATACTGTCAAAATCGCCGTCCTAATTTAATCTGGACAAATGCTTAGCTGTTATAAATCTTTCGCGGATCCGTACTACCCGTCTCCCTCGCCGCTGAGCTGATGTTTTGAGTGGCTATATCAGAAAATTTTCCTCAACGTCCACGAATAGCTGCTCGAACGCCTCGCCGCACCTACAGCCGTGGCTCCGCCCACCTTAGACGCACATAGCTCCGAGGTCTGTGATTGGTTCGAATCGCTGCGTAAGTTTCACAGCGTGGTCACGTTTCTGCAGCGTGCTCTCATTGCCCTAACAGAGTAGAGACAGCCAACACGTACGGTTTCAGTGTTTGAGGTAATATTACTTAATTGTGGCCTCTTATGGTGGACCGAACAGTTTCCACAGGTTAGTAGGGCTAATTCACAAACATCTACCAAGAAACATCCATGTTATAATGAGTTTAGACAGTGCTGAGCCCTACTCTGTTTTTTTCCCGTTTACTACAAGAATAACAACACGTTAATGATAAAAACGAACTATTAAAAGTTGGAAAGCACGTGCACATAGACTAAGATCACATATGTTTGGGCCAAAAGATGTAAACCTTTAAACATATCAAGAAAAACGATGCTTCAGTCTGGTGAGCCCATTGGTTTGTTTATCCTAAAAGAACCCGGATAAGCACATGAAGTCTGGCATGAGCAGACTAAGCTTACCCGTCACCTTGTGAGCGCGTGGCTGATAGTATTATAATATTGTAGTAGTGCCTCACGCACTTTTCACCTAATTGTCAAATTTGCATCGGGCAAAAAGCATCTGTGCAGTTTGATAAAGACTGTAAAAAAAATAAAAAATAAAAACTAAAAAAAAAAAAAAGTTTTGTTTGAAGCAGCATCGTGTTGATTAAATCGAGGCTCAACGCGTATGTTTGCCATTGCCTTTTGTTACATCACATGTTGAGCAATACGTGCTACTCTTTTTAAATGATAATTTAATAAGGTATATTTGTCTTTTTATGCCGTCTTGTGTTTCCTCTATATCTTAATGCATCTGAATGTCTTACATTAAGCACTTTGAATCGCTTTGTTGTAGGTGTTATTCGAATAAACTTGCCTTGCTGTTCAAGCCAATACGTTATAAGATTAACATTACCTACGTCATCTTACCTTATCTACATTATTTATGTGAATATAAGTACGCACGCGTGTACGAATGTCTAAATGATATCATCATTATTATCAGAAGCAGTAGTATGTACCACACCATCGTATTTTCTTTATATTTGATGTAACTAACAAGTGCGTCACGATATTCTCTTATATAAAATAACGTGTAATTATGCAAGACATGAAATGCTGCTTTGGACAGCAGAAGTAGTATCATGTTTTGGCCACTTGATGGCAGTATAACATCACGCTATTAACGCCCAGCCTCTGTGTCTGATGATAACTCAATGTAATGCATCCATACATGGTCCTGAGCGGATCTTACTGGATGCTGCACTTTTTCCCCCTTTGTCTCTTACACTTAATGGTCCAATATTTCAGCAGAATGATGATATTTTTCCTCTTCTGATTATTATAGTGTCTTTGTTTTTGTTGTTTTACAATATTATAACACTAAATGATACAAAAGTCTTTACAAGTCATACGTCAGAAGTACCAAATGTCATTTTAAGAACAAAATGCATACAATGTTAACATGATAAAAGAAATAGTCTTTAAATGTGGCAGTGCACTGTAAACATAATCACACAAAGCACGCCTCTCAAAGACAACATGATTGAATAAACGACCACATTTTTAAAAATGGGACTGCATATAATGACTAAGTAAGCGTCATATGATACATTCATTCTGCTGGCAAAATACAAACAATCTATCATCTTGCCAGGAAACTCGTGATCATTTTGCTGTTACCAGGCAACCAAGGCTTAATAAGTGAGGACAAGCTTTGGAGGACCACAGTGCAAGTAGAGAAGCAGCTGACAGCTGCCCACCTCCGCCGCTCTCACCTGAGTTAGTCATCAAGATGTGCTGCATTGCATCAAGAGCCTGTGACAGACTGCTGGGGATGAACTCGGTTAATGTCACAGACCAGAGGACGGGACCTGCTAATGGTGACATCTGCTTCCTAAGAGAACTAAAACAACTTGAATTCTGTCGAATTCACAATCATCATTTAATCAAAAATGAAATGAATCATTGATTTTCTCTGTGGAGTTTAAGTAAGAATGAATATTCTTATCACAAGTGCCCATCAGACTTTCCCTTGTGTTGACAGTTAAATAATTCAATATTCAGTCAACAAAAATCTTCCACAATTGGTCGTTCTTATTCAAAAATGTCTTTTCCGATTGCCTCCAGAGACCCTGTGTGTTTCTGTGGAGGGTACTGATATAAATAAACTAAAATCCATTGCTCTAAAATACATATTTTGCAGTGTGGTAGTGTTATTGTTTATCATTTGTCAGCTAAACAATGAGAGTAAGATACTGGCATGACTTTTTTTTTTTTACACTTTTCCCTGTCAATCTTTTTTTTTTTTTTGCAAGAGTGGATGTCACCCATCATTTCTCAAAATTCCAGCGTAGTGAGTTTTTGTCAGTTTTGGCATCATGGGCTGTGCAGTGTCATGCTAAGAAAATATGAAAAGGCCTCTGGCATGGCAGGCAGTGTGGACAGATGGTTGGTCCAGCTCAGACGTACAAGGAGAAGCCCCAGCAGAATGGATGAATCATCATTCCACCAACTGTTCCTCACAGCACGTCCTCAGAATTCAGCTCGCCCGCCCTTTGTTTTCATGGCCCAACAAAAATGTTGTATCAGGGAGAGAATAAGTCGTTCAGCAACATCATGATGAAGTGGTGCTGAACCGTGAGGCAGGGCTGTATCATCACCGGACGTTGGGAGCATCTTTGGTCTAAAAAGGCTCAGAGCAGTGTGCTTTGAACAGTAAAATATTTATAGGAATCTGCCATTAAAGCTTATGGTGTTCCTCAATAAAGCTACTTTTGCTGCAGCAGAAAATTATCACTAGTGGTGGACTCCTGTAGGATGGGATGCCAGAAAAAAACAGCTTGTCACTGCAGGACCCAGGGCTGTGTATTTCCTCTTTTAACCTTTTCAATTATCCACTACAGAATAAGGATTCATTCATATATTTAGCATTTTATCCATAATATCATAAACAGGATAAGTTTAGAGAGGAAGCCAAACAGAACATTATTATTATTAGCAGATAAACAGAAGAGAAAAAAACTGAGATTCTCAAAAATAGAACCTGACAAACCTGTATATCAACTTTAAATCACAGCGTAAGTTCATTTTTTTCAGACAAGACAGCCCCTAACAGAGCTGCTGAAGAAAAATAAAAGGATTCATGACCTTATAGTTCCCTAGAAACTGTAAAATGAATTATATAAAACTACTTCTTATGTCTGTGTCTCCCCCCCCCCAGCCATTTATCTGATGAGACAGTGTGATACATCCTCTGAGTTTCATGTGTTAAAGTAAAAGTAAAAAAATATCCTTTTTGGACACCATGTCTGTTTTTCATGTGTCATTAATACACATTTCCACCATGTGTTGTCTCAGTGGGGATCCACCTCTCATGCTGACTCTGCCATGATCGGTTCACTGCGGCTACACGACCGCACATAACAGATCGGTCGGCACAGGCAGCCTACGTGTGTATCTATCTCTGTTCCTGCAGTTGTGTTTCACCAGCACCAGGTATAGCCTCCGCTCAGAAGGTAGCAGGTAGGCTGTACGCGTCAGTCAAAGTGAGCGGGGGATGCGCATTGGCTCGTTTCAGCCCGCGGGGCTCCAGGCTCCACCTCCCCATCAGAGTCTCGCCTGCGCTGCGCTTGTTGCGGTGAGCGCGGAGGGGTTGTGCGCTCTCAGGTTACGCGTATGAAGTTGTGGACAAGAGGAGATCGAAGACATCCAGCGGCTAAAAGACGGAGGAAAGTAGAGGCTGACTGCCGTCGTTTCACTCTTTAATCTGGGCATAGGCCTACATTAAAGTCCCCGGACAGCGGCTGAGAAAAGGCACCAAAACGAGTTTGTGGCATTTAATAATTGAGAGACCAAGCATACCCAACAGTATGCGGTGCAGTTATGGCAGGCAAGGGTAAGACAGTCGTGAGGACGCTGGAGGATTTAACGCTTGATTCTGGTTATGGTGGAGCCGCGGACTCGGTCAGGTCGTCCAGCGTGTCGCTGTGCTGCTCCGACACGCATCAGTCCTTCTCGCATGGGGGCAACTGCTGGCATCTGACGGAATCCATGCACAGCAGACACAACAGTTTGGACACAGTCAACACCGTCCTGGCGGAGGACACGGAGATACTGGAGTGCTCGGGTCAGTGCGCCAAACTGCCCGAGCTGGAGGACGTGCCATGGAGCCTCGGCGAGGTGGAGGGCGCACTGAGGAAAGACGAGGAGCTGATGGTGGGCAACCCGCCACCGGAGGTCTTGGCGCGACTGTCGGCTCTCATCAGCCGCGCGCTGGTCAGGGTTGCCCGGGAGGCGCAGCGGCTCAGCCTCCGCTACGCCAAGTGCACCAAGCATGAGATCCAGAGCGCCATCAAGGTGGTGCTCTCATGGACCATCTCCGTCAACTGCATCACGGCGGCACTGAGCGCCCTGTCCCTCTACAACATGAGCACCGGGGACAAGTTCAGCCGAGGCAAGTCGGCGCGCTGCGGGCTCATCTTCTCCGTGGGGAAGTTCTTCAGGTGGATGGTGGATAGCCGGGTGGCCCTCAGGATCCACGAACACGCTGCCATATACCTCACCGCCTGCATGGAGAGCCTGTTCAGAGAGGTGTTCAGCCGCGTCCTGCGCAGCGCGCTCGTGGAGAGGGACAACGGGATCCCCAAGTTTACGCTGGAGTCATTGGAACAAGCCATCAACAGCGACTCGGAGATCTGGGGTCTGCTGCAGCCCTACCAGCACCTCATATGTGGCAAGAACTCAAGTGGTAAGAAAAGTGTTAGAGAATGGGATTTTTTGACCCCCCCCCAGTTAGACATGATTTGTCCAAATATGAATGGACACGCTCTCGTCACCCTGGTGGTTCATATGTGTTTTGTATTCTCAGTTAAAATCCACCTTATGAGCCAAATCATCATCAGTTCCCCCCCTGAGAACCATGTTGCAAGCACTTATCTCCAGTCAGTGCCCACGTGTTGCAAGAAATATCTAGAAACCAGTGGCTGAATCCATGGTGACTCAACTAAGAGCACTAGGCTTGATTACAGAAAACTGAATCCTCTTCCAGTGACAAACACAAGCACATACAGTGTCATACTGTATCTGCGTTTCAAGTGTTAGTCATTTGTTTTGAGGATGACACCAATTTAAAGCTGGATATTTGATTGAGGAGATACTTTTCACAGCACACAAAGTGATAATCTGCTTAGTGTAGCTCACTTGGAAAAGTAGTATCACTATAAACTGTATACAGTAATTATGCTGGGGTAAAACCGCTGCTTATCTAGCTCGTGTAATTGCACCCCCCAAACAAAAGGGCTTGACAGTTTGTTGAATATTTATCACCCTCGGCTTTTTTAGACCTCAAGGCCCACCTCTGAAACAGGAACTGCCTGTCTTGGTTATCAGAGCCTCAGAGCAACAACAGTCAGAATAGATATTTATGGTTGAAAAAGATCAAACAAGCTGCAACTTCTAGTTCTTTGAAGCTATTGTGTTCTCAGACTTTCTCTAAAGACGAGAAGAATGTTAATGTTAATGATTGTTTTTGGACAGAGTGAAACCCCCGTGTGTGTGTGTGTGTGTGTGTGTGCGTGTGTGTGTGTGTATAGATGACATGTGTGTGTCGTGATTTTTGCAGAAACAGGATTTGTGTTTATATTGTGTGCTGGCCTTGTTGGTAATGCTATTACTGTCTCACTCCAGAAGGTGTAAGCTGTCAGTGTGGGCTGGCCCTCTTATCCAAAGCCCTGAATGAGTTGGCTGAAACTATAAAGCAGAAGGGACTTGAAATGCTATTCTCTAACTGAGAGCCAAACTGGGTCGTGCAATATTGACCAAAAAAAAAAAAAGAAAAAAAAAAGTCATATTGCAGCTCTTTTGCTAATTGTTGCAGTGTGACTGTTTGCTCGCAGCACTCGTAGGATAACTCAATAGAGGTGAAAAACAAAGATGCTCGGGGGTTGCCAAGAGTCTGAATATGAGAGAGGAATTTTGCACTTGTCTTTTGGATGAGGCATTGCTGTATAAAAGCACCAGAAAAGATTGTTCCAGAAGAAGCATGAAGAAAAATGGATCTGAAATAGCTGTCATGATTTTAACGTGATTTGAAAGGCAATGTCAGGGATGCAGGGTTTTTTTTTCTATAATCCACACCCCTTAGTCTCTGTCATGTACAACCCTTCAAAAGAAAGAGAAAGAGAAAGTGAGAAATTGCTGATTACAGTTTCCCAGAACCCAAACTGATGCCTTTAAATGTGTAATTTTGTTTGACCAATCCACTAACCCAGATCTATTCAAATCCACAATGATATAAAACCATGAAAAACGGCAAATGCAGAGATCTGAGAGGCTGGAATCAGAGGATGTTTGGCAATTTTTGCTTCTGGAACACTCCTCCTCATCATTTTTATCTCCTCATCCATCCTTTCATACCTCTTCATTTGACATTGATATTCAGCCTTTGGTGAAAGCGCCACACACGGCTGCTTTGTCTTGAAATTGTAACTGAGAAACAGGTACTTCTCTGTAGACAGGATGCAGAGCCAAGGCATGCACCCCCACCCCCCCACCCCCCTTTTTCCACTCCTCCTCCTCCGTGGAACGCATCATTTCCTGATGGTGCAGAGGAGGCTACAATTTGCGTTCACCCAAAAACAGCATGATGTCTTTCTGTGACAGTTAAGAAGGCAAAAATGTGAGGATTTTAAAAAGGGGCTGTTTTTTTTTGGTGACCCAGCGTTTCAAGGAGCTGCCGTTGTCAGTTTTTATTTTTCATTTTTTAGGAAATCTCTGACCAGGCTTGAGGCCAAATAATTAACCGCCCTTAATCACACATTAATCAAACATTCACCCATATATCTGTAATGTCTTTGGTGTAGTTTTGAGCCTTTGCAAAGAATGAGGCTATGTTTAGTCAAATGTGGGAGACAGCAGGGTAGTCCCACTGGTGAGAAACACGGTCACTTGTCTAAGATTTCACCTGGGGAACAAAAGCAGTGCAGCACATAATGACCAAATCCACTCTGCGCTCCCAGTGACCATTCCTGACAGCGTGGTTGCTCTGACTAATGAGCAGAGCTAAATGAAAGCGTTTCTTCACTGCCTTTGTTTTCAGACGCACATGCTGCTGTCCAACCCGCACATGTAGGATTTCTAACATTTCTTATTATATAGGGGAAAAAAAAACACTGCACACATGAAAGGAATGTGGGTTTATCGCGTGACTTTCACTTCATTCGCTTAATTTGTAGCTTTAACAACAGTAATTCTGAAAGTAGTCACACCTATAGTACAGTTAACTGTCAACAGGTGCAGGAATAGGTGGAGATGTACAAGGAAATGAAAACAACAAATTAGGACAGATGACAAAATCCTATGAACTATAGGTGCTTCAGTATGAAGGAAACCTCCCCCTGGTGGTGATGGGGGATGGAGCTCGAGGTTGGGATGTGGTCATGTGAGGGAAACTTGGAGGAGGTGAAGGGGTGGGCTGTAGCAGAGAGGGAGAACACTGTGAAAGTTTGACAGCTCACAAGTGATTGGCTTAAGATGAGCGTGTCAGGTTGTGACTGAATGAAGACAGGAATGAGCTGGTGGAGCTTAGAGATAGCGAGAAATTACGCTTGTGATTTAGAAAGCATGTGCATGGACATAGTCGTCCTGACTGAACATTTGCTGAGCTTCATTACAGAAATGTTTCATATATGAGTGTTTCCTGATCTGCCAACTCTATGGTGAAGGTCTAGTTAGGTTTAGGCAACTCGATTCACTTGGTTAAGATGTAAACTGTGTTGTTTTACACAGACTACTCATAAGATACAGTTGTAAGAGGAGTGATTGATAAGTTTTGGCCAAAGGTAGAAGGAGATGAATTAAACAGCTTTCAATACATGCACACACAGATCATGTCTTTGAGTGATTATGCAGAAAATTTGAAGTTAATGACTTTTGTGTCAGCATTGTCTGAGAAAATGGACAACATCTGCCAAGCGTGGATTTCCCTCTACCTTAAGTCAAAAGCTTATCAGTCAACCCTCGCAGTTATCCAACCTTAACCTCAACTGTTACTGCGTGTGGGGCCCTCATTTCAGCATAGGCCGGGAGCCCAATACAACTGCAATCACTGTAGCTGATCGTATAAAACCCAGAAAATGGATTCAAAATATAAAAATATACTTTAGCTGGTGGCTATGTGCATAATGCGCCAGCAATGACGTGGGTGAATTCTCCAGAGATGAAGCACTTTTACCATATTTGTTCCTTGGACTGACACATCTTAGCTGCTACACCTTGACTATTTCTTCTGTCTGTAACCAGTATCCAGTGTGTGCTATGAGCAACAGTTGAAAGGTACCAAATAACAGCCACAGTAGTTTTGTATACTACAAATCAGTGTGCCGGTTGGTGAGATATTATACAAATATAATATGTGAGAATGTTGCAGGTGGATATCTCCTGTTGTTTCCTCAACAAGGATTCAGCATGTTTGACTCTCCCCTCTCAGTCATGTTAAACCGTCTAATGACAAGTGACGTCAGGAACAAAACAGCCTGGTCATCGGCGTCCAAACCTGCCGGGGCGGCGTTTAAATTTGGAATCTCCAATGACTTGATTGTATCTGATTATGTCTGTCATTTGCCGTGACCTTCCCCAAGGAACTGATCCAACCTCCGCAGGACAGATGACACAACATAATGGAATTGCATAGCCTCCTATAGTCAGTCTATTAAATTAGCAGCGGGTGTCTGCTCTCCCTCCCTCTTCACTCTCGTGTCTTTCACACCATATTTTATTGTGTTTTCTGCTGGGGGGCCGGCTCGGTGTTTGCATATTTGTTTTCCACTGTGGTTTTTAATAAGCTCAACTCATACCCACATGATTCTGGCAAAGCCTTTTGTTGTCCATTCTGTTATTATCTTCCGCCTGTCCTTCCCCCTCCTTAGGGTGGACTCGCAGATGAGCTGACAGATTGCTGTCGTTCTGTTGGAGATGCGAGCGCCTGGGCAGGCGAGCTGGTTGTGATGGATTTTTATGTCATGGTAATTTCATAAGACCAAAGGCAGCACCCACACCCCCCTCACCCCGCTTCCTGCAATGATCAGTGATTGTGAAGTTATGTGGAATTGTTTAGGGACCAAGATGAATTTTTATGAGCTGCATCCATTTCTAGTTTCCCCTTCATGTTACTGGCTTGTGAAAATATTGACTTTAATTTCATATGATTCTCTGTGATTTCACTGGAAGGGAACACCTATAACTCTGCTCTGGGCTACAGGGAGCAGCCCAAAATGCGTTGGTTTTATTACTTCAGTGTCATTGGAGCGTGCATCCCCTTCCGTTTTCAGAAAGTAGGTGAAAGCACTGGGTCAGGATGAGATAATGAGAGGAGTGTGAGAGCGTCGAATGCTTAATGTTTTGAGGGAGTCAAGTGCAGGAGGAGAAACCAGGCTGGAGTGTCAGCTGGAGGAGGTGGTGGTGAGGAGGCATTGGCGCAGGTCCCTCAGAGATATAATTACCATGCAGCTCTCTTTAATTAACACTTGTGCTTCTCTGGTAGTCATTAAGATTAGGAATTAGCAATGGGAAACACCAGGGAGCTGGAGAGAACAAAGATGATAATTCCTCTCATTCATTTTGAATCCCTGTTGCGGAGCTCCACGTCTGGCACGTTTGATCAGATTGGTCTGTGTGGCCGAGATAAAATGTCTTCTAGACATTCAGACCTGTGGACTTTCTTTGACACACTTTCTTACTGAACAATGAGACAAAGCAGCTTGTTACTTCACTTGCCCTTCATGTCAGTAATTTTCTACACCCTCAGCTAGGATGCCTGCTTAGCGGAAAACTGCAGGAAACACTTCTCACAGATTCCTGCAAGACGACATGCTTTGGAATGTACGTAAGCATTTGGCATATTGGCTGACATACAGAGCATTTGATAACAAACACATTACACCATCCGCATGTCATCAAAAAAGGGCATGTTTGTTACCTTGAATGTCAGTATTAATTATAGACTGACTAATACTGGATTTTAAATCAATACTGATATTGATATTTGAGAATTTTAAAAATCTGATAACAGATTATTGTCTGCTATTAATCTTTCAAGGTCCCTTAAATTTGGTTGCTAAAGTTTTGGTTAGCACACTTGCAAAAATACAAACAAAAATACTTAAGCAATGATATAGCAGAATTTTAAAACATTAAATAATAAATACAGATACATCTGCAATAAGTGGGGTTGTAGTATTAATGTATGTATATTTTTTGAATAAAAATGTAATTGTAAAAATGTGCCATTCATCTTCAAACAAACTGACAACAAAAAACTTACTTTCCCTAAAAAAAAAAAGAAAGAAAAAAGACAATTCAATAAATATATTTCTATATTTTCAACATAAATCAACATATTTTCAACTAATTTATTTGTGCAGTGGGATGCACGGTCGCCATGTTTTCACAGGTCCACCCTCATGATAAGTAATGTTACTGTACTGTATGCTAGGCTTCCACACACCTGAATTCAGCAAGCTAAGCTAGCTGGCGTGAAGAAATGGACATTAGAATTTTTTTAAATTTTTTTTTTGTAACCCAAAGTCTGCTCAGCGAGAAGACAAGATGTTGAGGCGACTAATGACACATGTACAGCACAAACATGAGCAACAAGCGAGGAAAATCAGCAAAGGTCGGAGCCAGCCAAGCTAACACTTCAGCATCTAGCATTAGCATTGATAGTTCAATTGACACCTGCTGCCCCCAGGTAAAGCCACTTTAATGGTGAGTAAATCTGTAAAACTTCTTCTTAACCACGTAACGTATGTCTGTAAGTGCTGTAATGTGTTGTGTTCGTTTGTATAGCACAGGCAGACGATAGCTTAACCTTGTGTCTCTCAGGTATTAGCATATTAGCATACATTCAAAACAGAGATAACAGTGTTTTCGAAAAACAAATCCCTGGAGATTTTTCACAACCCCAAAAGAGATGTAGAAGAGGTATTTCCATAATCCTCAAAAACTTTTCTGGGCATTTTGACCAAAAAAAAAAAAAAAAAGGAAATAAAAATAACTTCCACTACATAAAAATTGAACTCATAGTCCATAGGAAGCAACTCAGATGGCGCTATGTAGATAAAAATGGACTTGTATAATGGGAAATAACATTAATATAAATATTTCTTCAGTTTAGGTTCTGTGTATAAATCTGTATACCACTTGCTGTCACCTTTGTTACACAAACTATAATTTTGCACAGTCTGGAGCAATGGCACACCTCTGCATCTGTCCTCTTTTGTATGTGTTTTCAATATTATGGCTGTATTAATACAACAGTGCGGTGGATTCATGCAGGCTGTCTTCTGTTTGTCTTGTAAGAAATTACCATAAGGCCCCATGTGTTCACTTCTTCCTCTCTCTTTGTTGTTTCTTTTTCCTTTCCTTGTTCTTTGTCTTTCACACCCTGCTCATGGCCATGTTGAAAGACAAACTGGTGCTGTTGTGTGTAACGAGCTCCATCTGTTAACCTCTTGACCCCTGCTATGGGTGTGATGTGTGTACAACACGTGGCCTATTGGTATTGGAGTTGGTTTGTGTTTGATGAGTTCATCCTACACACAGTCACACCTCAGCAAAGCTGCAACATCAAAATGACCTAATTGTGCAGTCCAAGTTTAGCAAATACACAACATCCAAGTAATGGCGACATAGTGAGATGAGATGACACACGTCCTGAGAGTCTGGAGACTCACTGGGCTCCTTTGATGTTGATACAACTTTTGACAGCGGCTGTCAGAACATACTGTTTTATTTGATGTTATCTGTCAGTGGTACAACACTTAATTCAGCACTTGTATATCCTGTAGGGACTCCTGAAGCACCATCGGTTGTGGTGCCGCATTTGCTTTCATCTGAAGTTAAGTAATGTATTCTGTAGTTTTTTTGTTCTTTATTTCTTGAAAAAGACTTTTGTAGCTTAATGTTTAATTTGTAAAGAGAGTCATAGTAATGTCACAGGATGGTGTTGACAGTCTCACAAGCTTCGTTAAAAAAACCTCAGACAATGTCTCGCTATGCAGAAAGTTTGGTTTCACTTTTGGTTCCAGCTCACAGAAGGCATTTTTTTCACTTCTGCTGCACTTCAAGTGTACTGAAACAGAAACAATCAGGGTTTAACTTATAACTAACTTTATAGTGATTTGTTTTTTTTTGTTGTTTTTTTTTGCTTTAAAGAGTGAGTTCACGCACATTACAAATAGGCAGAGTTTCTACGCATGTTTGCTAAGTCTGTTTTCTACTTAGCATTAGGGTTGCATAAGGTTAGGTAAACTTTATTGTCACTAAGGGGAAATTTGTCTTGAGCTACAGTCAGTTGCTTTACATAAAAGCAGAAAAACATCATAGAAACATAAGAAGCATTTGACATGATGCACATAGAACATAAGAGACATTTGACCAATAGAAAAAGAATAGAAAGAGAAGAAAAAATAATTAAATTGCTTAGTGCTAAATGCAGGATTGTACAGGATTTTTGCTTCAATCTAATAATTTTCCCCCTGAACTCAATTAACTGAATCACCCAAAAACAGACATTGACATTTTGTTGCCTTATCTAAAAATTGCTGCTCAGTAAAATTTACAAAAACGTGATCATAAATCACATCCTAATATATTGCAAAATAATGTCACATTGTAAAGTTACATGTATTACTCAGAGTAACTTGGACAATGAAGATAAGCTGCTGTAAATTTTTTCAATGCATTTTTAGATTTTGAACTTTGAGCCCTGATGATACCATAGAGGTTACATCAGAAACCTCAGAGATTGATATCGCTGAGGTTTCTGAGGACTGATTAAACACACCTATTAAATTTAGCAGAAATGAAAACAAAGTGATTTAAAATCAAAAGTCACATTTTATTGAGCTGCTGTGATGTTGAATCACGTAGCCTACGATGCTGTGTCGTCTTAAATCGGGCAGTTTGCATTTGTGGTAAAAACCACATCATATTTTGTCAGCTCTACTGTATGTTTTTTTTCCTGGAGAGGTGTCGCAAGGTTTCAGTTGTCACACCGTATGCTCTTGTTATGTTGAACCTGTGGTTGTTCTCTGTCCTCTCTGATCACGCTTTTGATCACACCTTGAGCACAAACAGTTTTTTGTGCTTTGTAGCTTACAAGACTCTCCTTTGTGCTCTAGAAAACAATCCTAGTATGGTTTTCTTTGCACAACAAAACCCTCTTTGACTTGTGTTGTCACTGGAATTCTTCAAAATCAGCAGCTAATATCAAGACTTCTGAGAAAACACTATTAAGACTAAAGCTATAGACTTCTTTTGAAACTCAGAAGTTAGTATATGAGTCAGGCTATTGACCGGTTGTGAAGTGTTTGGTTTTCTGTAACACTGATGTCATTCCTGGACAGGGAATGAGGATGTTGATCTAAAAAAAAATAAAAAATCACATCCTCTGACACTCATTTATTGAGTCAGGGATTGTTTTTGTCTTTCTGGGACTTTTCATGATTGCTTTTTGAAGTGTTGGCCAGTACACAGGCGTTGTAACTTTGAACTGTTTTTGTTGCTCTGTGGTTATTTTTCCCATGCTGTCCGAGAGGGGGAATTTCTAGCTAGAATCAATATGGTGCTGAAATTTTTTGCATGACAATAGCTATGAGCATGTGGGCGCTCATCAAAAGGTTTGGTCAGAAAATAATCAAATTGACTGAGTCATTGCCCTCTTGAGTTTAATGTTTCATCAAATCAATTGTGAGAAAACAAATATCCAACGTAGGATGCAATCATATCACTTCAACGATATATTCAAGTTTTTTTTTTTTTTTTTACTCATTGCCGCCCAGCCCCTCTGCTATTGAATGATAGAGCTGGGCAGATGACTTACATTGTTCCAGCACCATGTGAGTTGTTTTCAAAAGCAGTAGACATCAATCAGATGATTCCCCCTGTGTTCATTATCCTCCCCCTGCTTTTATTTATGCACTTACTACAGACTCCTGGAGTTTAAAGTTGTTTATGCCTGAATCCTGTAGAAATACATGTAAATCAGAAACAAATCAGATCTAATTTCTGCTCTACATTTGTATCCTTGCTCTGAGTGCTCTGTAAACAACGTATGCAGTTATTGACACCTTCCTGGTTGCTGACTGTGCTTCAAAATGAATGTAAGTGACAGATGCTTATCTCTCTACTGACTTCTTTCCTCCACTTATCCCTCCCTCTTCATACTTCCCCTGTAGTCAAGGAAGGAAATATAATGTTACTGCGGTTACTGTGGATGTTCTGTATTTGTGCAAACTGTTAAGGCTTTAGGTCTGAGTGAGTGTTTTCAGTACCAGAGTATGACAGACATCTGAGGGTCAGCATTGTTAGGAGATGCATCTTTAAAGGTTAGATATATGTGCATGTGCAAGTGCATGTTAGACCATGTTAGTCCAAGTTAGTCCCTCTTGTTGGCAGAAGAGAAGCCAGAGATATGGCCGACAAAGTATTTGTTTTGGTCTTAGATGCGACATTGAGTGGCATTGAATATATAACCTTTAACCTTCTCTGTTAAGGGTGTATTCCACAAGAAACTACAAAAGTGAAAATGCCAAACTAATGGAAGCCAGCAAGCTATTTAGCATAGTTTGCTCTCTTCCACTTCTGAATGTAATACAAATTCCACCTCTAAGTCGATTACAAACTTGGCAGTTAGAATACTAGTTAGCTAGCTAGTCTGTTTGCACTGACTCTACAAGACCCTTAGTTTTCTTTAATGCTATTTCATCACCCACTGAATTATTGACAGCTCCTGCACACTCAGTGCTGTATTTGTCTCATTATATTCAACATTTCAGAAGATCCATGGTGCTGTTAAGTTTGTATATCACTCTGAAAGTAGAGGCTAGTTGTGAGGCTGTGTAACTGTTGGAAGTAAAGTGATATTATGAACTAGTTTTAGTGCCCACCCACGCAGGTACTGGACCAATTGCACTACAGTGCCGTTATTGTCACTCATGTACCTGTCACTGCAAAAGTAAATTTTTCTCTTTGGTAATGACCACATAAGTACACAAGTGAAAACAAATGTCAAAGATATATATTTTAAACACAACCTTAGCATCTCTCTTTTACGGCTTAATGTTTGTTAGGCAGAGTTTTTCAACATATATTCCAGATGTTATATACATTTTTCTTCAAAACATGTGGAAGGAATCATCCACACTCTCCTTACCCTCCCTCTCTAGCCCATCTTCCCCTGCTGTACGAATCTCTGTCCTTTCATTCTGCAAGCTGACACTTCGTCTTTCCGGTAGACCTGGTTTCCTGTAAATTTTATTAGAACCTCATACGCAAACAGGAAGTCTTTTATGTCTCTGTCCTTCTCCCTGTGTACAAAGTCTTTCATGTTTTTGCTTGTGGTGGTGGTGGCTCACAGTGTCTTCAGTTGACCTCAGCTTGTTTGTACCTTCCTTTTGGCGGGTCACATTTTTTTTCAATGTGAGCACTGATAGTTAGCTGATGTCTCCCAGCAGCCTCGATAAGCACAGATTACTGCAAACCATAACATGATTACTTGGCTTCCACCAGTGTGTCCCTCGTGTTCTAGCAGGAGTAATTTAGAGGCTTTGAGAGAATCAACACGAAAGGTTTTTCACATAGCTTATCATGCTCATCCACATTTAGACAATCCGGAGACACACTGCACTTTTTCCTTTCATATGTTTTCATTTTATACTTCAAATTGACTTCTGACAGCAAACCAATCCAATCAAAGGGGAATAACCTCTTTTGTTTACTTTTATTTGGCTGTAATTTAACTGCGGAGGAGCTGCAATAAGTTGGTTTTAAAGGATCAAAAAGAGATTAAGAGCTGAATGTTAGCAGTTGTACCAGTCAGATGATTCATTAAAAAAAAACAAAAACTCTCAGATGATGTCTTTCAGCTGGTCGCCAGTCGTGGTGGAGCTCGTCTACACAGCTTTATCCATAGGCTTACTAAGAACACATACAGTAATTTGTCTGCCTGCATTGAATTGTGTAATGCTTGTGTAATACTTGTACAGTAAGTTATACACCAAAGGGAGCTTCAAAATATGTAGTCAGACTCCTCTTCAAGGTTACAGGTGGAAAAAAGTGGGTCTACCTCTTAGATTAGGTGGCAAACTGTTGTAATGAAAAGACTATTTTGTTGTATTGATATTAATTGATACTTTGCTAATTTATCAAACAAAAACAAATTATTAGTCAATCAACACGTTAGAACAAAACTCTAAGGAAAGGAGGGAAAGTACTGTGAAATCAACTATTAATTTATTGACAGAAGATGATTCCACAGCATTTTTGATACTTAATTGTTTAAATCATTTATGTAGTAGAAAAAATATGTATTTATGTTGACTCCTGCTAAAGTTCTGGAAACTAGTGGACATTTTTACCCATGACCCACATATTGTGGCAATATGTTCACATTGTTTTATTGCGTTACAGAATGAGTTAACGAATGACTGAGAGAGTTGCAATTGAAAACTAATAAAATCAGTTTTTTAAGGTATATTTTTTATCTCATGTGATGATTATGTTTTGGCTTGGGGATGTTATCAAGTCATTCAAGTCAATATTGGAAGTCCAAGTGATTAGTCAATAGGTGTTTTCCCACTGCAGGAACTTTCCACAGGGAACAGGAAATATTTTGAGGAACTCAGTTCCCCCACCTGCATTTCCACTGGAGCAACTAGAGTCTAAATTAAGTTCCAGTGAGTTTGTTTTAACTCCAAAAATGTCCCTGCCTGAGGGGGGTACTACTTACTGAAGGTTCAGGAACTGTTGGAGAGGGGTTAACTTTATATAAGTCTTCCTTCCTTATCCTTCCATTTGTTAATTTGTACGTCCAGATTCACAAAAATATACACATTTGAGTGGCTCTTACTGAGAAGCTGTTTATCCTCATTTTTTGTTTTTTGTTGGTGGTTACACAAATAACTACAGTCTCCTTGGCTGAGACTCTGCTGCTGCTGTCTTTACACAGAACCAAATCTAGAATTTTCAGTGGCCAAAATCCCTAATATGAAGAGATCTTGTTTCGTGTTTTTTGATCACACAGTTAAATCCAGATGTCATTGGAAAGTGTACTGTAACAGGAAAACAAGGACGGGGAGAGCACAGACACAAAATACTGCACTGGTCAGTAAAGTGGAGACAGATGTAGTAGACAGATAGAGCCTCCTGCACATGGTGCCTGTCCGTCGTCCTCCTGCTCACCAAGCCACAGGGTTTCAATGTGGTGTGTTACATCCCGACAGAACAGGCGTGCCATTACACCATTTAATTAATAAGGGGTGAGTGCAGGATCAGTTTCTGGCTGTTCCCAGGTGGTGATGGGAAATTAGGCTACTTGCTCTGGGGAGAACCATCTGGTGCCACAGTGACACAAAATAGGTCAGCGATAGGGCTACTTAGCATTCTGGGTAATGGAGTCTGGGGGAATACCTTTGATGATTAAAACCCATACTTTTACAGAACTTGGACTTGAACACTTCCTCCCTGTTCTCCTTTGTTTGACTCTACCACTTAATCCTGACTTGACAAGTGCAAACGCCGACTCACATAGCCTGCGATAACAAAGGGAACACCGTTTTTTTGTTGTCTGTAAAGCCCACAGTTACATAATGACAGTTTCTTAATGACTGCTCATTGAGAAACGGCGACAGTGGCACAGTCCCACTACAGTATTCCTGACATTCGGAGTTGCTTGCAACTTGACTCATGTGAAGATGTAGCAATTTTGTTCACTGCTATTGTGTAGGCAGGAACACTTCCTCCCACTGACATGAAGCATTTCATAACCATTACAAGACAGACGTTGAAAGGAAAGCTTTAAGGAGAACTTCTGCTCTCTGCAATCACTGCATGGTTGTTGCACTCCCTTGCTTCCCTTGGTGACTTTTCTCCTAATCCTTTGCCAGTTTCTTGTGCTGAGGATGTTTAATTAGACAATTGATGATGACCTGTTGTCCTCTCCACTAATTCCTATTTTCTTTTTTAATGAGAGCAGTCTTGTTGTATTTTAAACCGTTTTAACAATCAGGTATTGTAGCAGCTACTGAGCAAAAAAATGAAAAGAAGAAGAAATTGTTTAAGATGCAGCTAATTCTAGCGTTTTGTGTAGGAGACTGGTTTGAACTACCAGGGTTCCCTGTTCTCATATAAAATGACAGTGGTGGGCGGTTAGGGGGGATTGTATACACCAGAAAATCACTGTGATATGTGGTTACTCACCTGATATGACTCCATAAATATAATAGGCTGCATTAGTTGCTCTTGAGGCAATGACATTTTATTTTTTTAATGTATGAACCTACAGGTCACATTCTGAGAAAAAGCTAATGTTAGTCACTGAATGGCACCTCTGCTCTGCTAACAATCGCCATATTGTGCTAAGTGTTTGCATGGAGTGTTAGGGGTGAAATGGATAATTTTAGTGCTTATGTTTAGGTCATCGATGAGGTCCAGATGGATTATGTGTGTGAGGAAAGTAAGGAGAACATACAAGGGACAGAGAGAGGATTATGAAATCAGTAGACAGCAGAGTTATCTGAGACAAAATGCAAACAAGAGTCCTAAAACCCAGCTCCAAGAAGTCTAGTAAAGCTTATTTAGTGAAGTTGAAAGTGAAACTGAGTATGTGTGTGCGTTTGTGTGCATGTGTGGTTGTGTGTGTGCGTGGCAAATATTTTCCCACTGATCATCCTCCGTCATCCCTCAGTTCGTTGCCAAGCTTTGTTCCTCTGTTTACATAGTGCCTTGTAAAACATGTGTACACTTGTAGCTTTAACAGATTATTGTATTTCATAATGACGAATTGTGATTAACCTCTGAGGTTTCTATTATATATTTACTTTGCTATGCCACCTGTCTGGTTGCACCTGCTTTGCGTCATTTTATGGCCCTTTGGCCGACGTGACAGACAAGTAGAGGCATACTGGGTTTAGACAGGTTGCATCACAGCTCCCCTGTACCACAACCTGATTCACTGCCAGTAACCTACTTAGTGCGGGCGTGCAGACCGACACAAAACAGGTGTCTGGACAGACACAGTCACCTGTGCCTGTTTGTATTACTGCACCTGTGGGAGTGGTGAGTGACAACAGCAATAAACGTCACAGCTACATCCATATTTTAGCCCTTATCTGAACCTAAAATCAATCCTGATTATAGTCCCAACTCTTAACTCAAGTCCTAATTCTAATGTTACTACATCAGTGTTTCTATATTTGTGAGGACCGTCATTCACATAATTCTCTTACCTTCTCTTTCCTTCTCTCTGCTTGAAGTAAATGAAACAGCATAAATATGGCCACTGCATGCAGTAGGCTAGCATTGTAATATTCAGTAATGAAATAAGGAAGATTTTTCCATGGTTGCTTGATATCGCATAATGAGTGAAAAAGTATAGTTACAGTAAAGGTGGGTAATTTAATTACAGATGAATACATGGCCAGTCATGTTCAGTGCATCTGTGTAGTGTTGCACTTGTCCTGTGTGTGATGACATACCAAATCTCCACAGGTATCTGTAGCAAGTCTCCTATTAACCCCTCTTACTTACCATAAATGCAGCTTCATCAGAACCTATTTCTAACCTTAAAGACCTTCTTCGGTACAAGGACACACAACAGTTGGTCTCATGAGATTTGCAGGGTTGTCTGCCTCTAGAACTCAGATCATTATTGACCAGTCATTCCACGTATTGTCTTGTGTATTTGCTCACTTGTAAGCTACAGTACATGCTCCTTCCTGACTGTCAAAGACTAAAAAATCTTTATGTGTGGGTTGTCCAGTGTTTGTAGGTTTAAGCTGGTCTGCAGGTTTCTCCCAAACTGTGGTTGGCTTGCACTAATAAGTGCACCAAAACGAGAAGTAGGATGAAAGAGATGTCAATCAAGAGCACTTTATACACACCTACACAGTCTTGGAACGAGGTCTAATCAAGCAAGCACATGCCTGAGAACACCTGTGTGGGTATATTGTTATGAGATTTCTTAAAACTCTCAAATGTCGATTTCGCTTTTGACTGCAAAAATCCAGTATCAGGCTACAGATAATCCTCACTGTCCCCACTCTTAAATTCTAAACCTTAAACTTAAGACAGTTGTAAAAGTCCTCACAAACATATAAATGCAAGAGCACACACATGCGGGTTATGGGTGCCAATGAACAGTGCTGCATTGTCACTCACCTGTTGCTGCTGCTCCTGCACCCATGTGAAACAAAGAAAGCTTGTGCAACTTACAGTATCTGGTCTATTTTTGTTGTATGAATAACAGGTCCTCACAAAGCAGTCTGATAACATTATCCTCATTTCATAACATGTGAATGTATCAGCAGAAGAAACTCCCCTAATGTGTTAAACAGCTTTAATCTGGGAGCCCAGCCATCATTAAGAGCAGAGATAGGTATTCATGCGTATCCCGCAATGCCAAGTTTATTCATCCAGGAACTCATTCACCTATGCTAATGCACACCTACACGAAGCAGCTGCATCATACCATTCCTGCTTCCACGCATTCAAAGTAGATAATCCTCAGGCTTCACAGCAGCAGATTTTTCCCACACTCCCGAAAACAGATACTCAATCTCATCAGTACCCACAATCCATCATAATGTCTCAGGGGCTGCCTGGTACCGTCATCAAAATACAGTTTGTTTTTTGGCATGTTTTCCACCCTTGAATGTATCATCAGGGGGGTGGTAGCATCTCTCTTCCTGACCTGCATTTTGCTTTGTGAAATGTATGAGTCAGACTGAGTCAATATGAGTATGCATAAAATGTGAACTAGAAAACATGAGGGATATTTTTCATTTAGTCAAAAGCAAGAAAATCCAAATGTATATCATTTAGCCATGTTATACGATTCAGCTGTTTACTGCAACGTGCAAAATTAAAAATACAGAATGAAACATGGCATCAGGGTAAAGACTATAAACATGGTTAAGTGTTTTCTCCATAGCATTGTCAACTTAATGCATAATCAGAAATAACATACTTGTTCTACACCTAATAAACAAAACCAGGAGCTGTTTATAGTCTGTTGGTCCTTATAAGGTACTCTATAATAGATAATAAAATCAGTTATTGTTATCTAATTAAATAATGAGATTGACGGGTCATTATTGACCTTGGAAATTACAAACAAAATAATGTTAGTACATCATCCATTTACTGGAAAGTAGCTTTCAGACACATCTTGTGGCTGTGAATGGTCTCAGAGTTTGCTCAGCTGCCATGGAGATGGTTTCATTATTATTATGTGACGCAAGTATGGAATTTCAGTGGTTATCAGTGAGTACAGGTGGTTATCACATGTCTTGTTGTCAGTTCAGTTCAATTCAGTTCAGTTCAGAGGTGGTTTACTGGCATGAAAATACATTTAGCCAAGTAACAACAGAAAAAAGAACAAAAACCCTTATAATCTATACATCTATTATTTACATATTTATAGTATATTATATGCATGTGTATGTATGTTGATGGTCATTCACTGTCCTTCAGAGTGTGGCATGTTGATATGTACTGGGCAGCAAGATCTCCTAGGAGAATAATTTTGAGATTTAATTTCACTCATTGAAAATACAGAACTGGTTAAATAAAGTAAATGGTTGAATTGGTTATAGTAAATGTTACTTGAATTCATTGAATGAATGCCATTTTGCTGTCACATGACTGAAATCCCATACTTAGGCCACGTGAGAACAACAGAACTCCATGACAACTACACAATGGCCACAGATGTGGCTGAAAGCTCCAGTAATTTGCTGGAGACCTCATACTAAAGATTATGTTTAAATATATTAATTATTCACAAATATTTAGCCTTTGTATTAATTGCTCCAATTGATTACTCAGTTCAAATAAGTTTGAGGAGTCTGCTAATTAATTGTCATACTATACAGAAATGAATGTAAACCAGTGGATACCAGAAACGTGAGGAAAAAAGGTGTGCACTGGTAAAAACACTGGTATAGGCCTTTAAGAAAAGATTGGTGGAGCTGAAACTTGAAATTATATTCATTATACTGGTTAACCTCCCACTATTTGTCATTTATTTTCAGTAACTGCAGACTTTCACATCTCAAGGCAACTCAAGATCACTTCCTTCAGGATTTTTTAGTGTGAATTTGGTGAAAGTTGACAGTTGTCCTTTTTTTTCTGGTTCTCTCTCACCCTCTCTGCTGGAAATCGAGGGCTGTGAAATTTCCCAGGAAACATCAATCATGCCTTCATTTTCCAGGCCACAACCCCCCCCCCCCCAACCCAAGCACTGCTCCTGCCTCTGTTCGGCTCTGTTACAGGGGTTTTCACCCCGCCTGTTCTTATGCTGCTATCATTTTGAGTGCTTTCTTCACTGCATAAATCCTTGTGTCCTCATGGGGGAAGAGAGTGAGGCTGATAGAGTGCCCTGCTGTAAGTTCTCCTTAGGAAGGATTGGGCTCATCCATGTTTTAGTGCAACACGGGTGATATATTTATGTGTTTAGAAACCTCATTCCAGAGGTTAGCCAGTGTTACCGAGGAGAGATATGTGGCAGATAACAGGGATTTCCCCTGCTGGGAGATGGATTGGATGTCTGCATTTAATTTTTTATTTTCTTTAGGCTCACATACAGAAAAGCACCTGAAATTATGTCACGCTATAAATGCTGTATTCTGTCCGTATTGGTCTATTAAGTAAATATCCTATGCTGTGTATTTTTCAGTAAGAAAAAGACATTGAAAGTGAACAAACATTTGAAATAGAATAAAATTCAAGACAACCAATTTAAAAATAATAACAAAGAATACAAAAAATGTAATAGATATTATGTCATAAAAAAACAAAAATAGATATAACACAGTCAATACATATTAAAAACATACCTGAAATTAATTTGAATATAGATAAATGAAAATAAAATAATCAGAAAAAATCGAATAATACAATAAGTCATAATAAATATTAGAAACAATTAGAAAAGACAATACAATTAAAAAATATAAAAATGAATGTTAAAACATGACAAGAACAATTAAACAAAAACAACTAATTGAAAAAAATTACATTTTTATTAAAAACAACCATTATAATGTGTCCTATAATAAAGTAAGTGCTTAAACATAAAAAAAAATAAAATTAAGGCAAAAACAAAATGAATTGAAAACAAGCAAGATTTAAAAAATGATTTCATAAAAAGTAGAAATAAATAAATAAAAGGGTTAGGGTTAAGTCCTTAAAACAGCCTGTTTACATTCTTCTCACTTCTTGCAGAAGAGATAAAGACAGTGCTATCTGTCTCATTTTCACGGCTGTAGAGACAAGACAGTGAGCAGACCAGTCCTAAATAATTCCAGTGTTTATAGCGAGCTGTCAGAGAGTTGACACAGGAGACAAATAATGTGATCCGACAGAGTAAATTATATGCAGAGGAGAGTTTACTGTGTGATAGATGGAGGAAAATAATGCTGCCTGTAGCTTGCTTATTTTCAAACTTGGGAATAAATGTGCTGTGTCCTTTCACGTCACTGCTCAACTTATAAAACTTTTTATGTTTGTCATCATTCCGTTTGTGTGTGTGTGTGTGTGTTGGTAATCTTTGGCATGACAATAAGTCTATGGGACCAGATGTACTAGTAGACCAATTTCTATCCTCATTGTCAGACAGTCCCGAGTGTCAGCTGCTCTTTGTTGTTGTTATTTTGTGTGTTCATCTGTGCATGTGCCTTTATGCCATACAGATACTGCTCTGTCAGACGTTTTGCGGCTGACACCGTTAATCACTGAAGTATACACACGGATACACAAACAGCCTGACATGCATTTGAGTCCGCCGGGGGGTGGGAAATAAACAAGATTTCCTCCGTGGAGAAAGTGACAAAGACTCTCAAGGAATTGCTCGGAAATCAGCTTTGATCACCTTTCTTTAAAAAAACAAAACAAACATATCAAAAAATGTATCGTATAAGTATCAAGGAAGCGTCTGAAATGTTCCACTGGCTTTCTTTTCTTTTTGTCTGCGGAGTAATCTGTGGAACAGGCTTAATTGAAGATGCACTTCTGTCACATTCTGTGCATACGAGATGACAGACGAAAAGGTTTCTGTCGCATAATCTGAATCTTCCCCCCCAAAGGCTCATCAGGAACATGAATACTCCTTTTGATCCGAAACAGAAAAAAAGTTATCTGTGTTGGTGTGAATGTTTGAAATTTTGTGTTTGATTAATTTTGGCATTTAAGTTTTCTTTGAGACAGTGGAAGATCATAGCTGATGTGCAAGTTGCCTGATTGTTTGAATGTAAGCCTCTGGGGATTCTTCTGAGGACAGCTTTTCTTTGTCACTGTAAGTTGAATATCTTTTGGTTGTTTGGCTGTTGTTGTTGTTGGAGTCATGGTTGGAAAAAAACATGATGAAAATTTTAGACACAATTTTTAAGTTGTCTAAAGGGAGAAAAGAAAACTATTGCGTCTACCATGGGAGAAGTATTCAGATCATTTGCTTAAGTAAAAGTAGCAATACCACACTATAAAAATAAAATTACAACATTCTAATTTCTATGCCAGTGAAAATACAGAGTTTTGGTCTGGACCCCTTGGTGTCACTTTAACACACTGGGTATCCAGAGTCAATCAGTATTCAGGGTCCAGTAGACTTTTGTGCTGTTTTGAAAGGTGTATTAGCAGACTGCAGCCCATGTGTATGAGGATGTATATGGGGCAAGACCTCGTTATGGTTTTGTTGTCACAGTGAACCTTTTCTGTTTTAAGCCAGCAGCAGTTTTTCGATAACCATAACCAACTACTGTAAGTGTCTAAACATAACCAGAAAAAGGTTAATTAATGCTGCAGTGTACCCTGCATGTTGAAAAATGATGCAAAAGGGCTACCCAGTGTGTTAAAATGTGATGCCAATAGATTCTGACCAGGTGTCCATATGTGAGAGTGAGAGAGAGTTCAGTAAACAGAACTTTAATGTAGTAGGTTCAATAGAGGATCTGATTTAAACAGCTTCATATAACGTTGGATATAATTTATACATGTTATGTTTTGCATGAAAAATCTGACTCTTCAAATTAAATATAATGTAGAAATGTGGATTAAAAAGTACAATATTTCTCTTTGAAATGGTAGAGTGAAAGTATAAAGTAGCAGAAAATGGAAAAACTCATACTCATACTCATAGGTATATGAATGTTTTTGAGCTTGAACGGGATTTCTGTGTTTTTGTTCTCTCTGAACATTGTTGTCCTTGATCTCAGAAACATGTGATTTAGCTGCTGGATGATGTGTCATGTTATTCAGTACCTGTGTGGTTGTAGAATGACTTAATCAGATGATCACTTCAAATATCAACAAACATAGACAATCACAGCTACCAGTGTGACACAACATCTCGTGATTTTTAGCCATTGTGACCCTTGACCACATGGTAGTCACTGGTAGAGTCTGTCGTGTGTATTGTGGCCGAGTGGAAGAGTTGTTTACTGAGTTAAATAGCTGCAGGTTTCATAACTGTGCAGAGGATTTCTGATTGCCACTGAAGCCTTCTGCCACTTGTTGAGAGGTCAGCAAGACTTATATAACTTCATATAACAGCGAAACTTTTCACTGCAACTTTGCATTATTGACTTTATACTCTTACTGTGATTGAGCCTGGTTATGTAACAGCTTTGTGAGATATAAATGCAGACATACAGTGTTATTTGTTGAATTCAATAATCCAACTTTTTTGTTCCTGATATTCATTTGAAAATCTGAATCTGAATTTATCCAACATCAGTGCCCTCCCCAGCTTTTTAAATCTTTAAAATTTACGAGGAATTACTGGAATCTTTATTCTCTGTGTAAGGTAACATGAATCTGTAACTACACATAATAGGAGATGGTTATAAACCAGAATTCTGTTTAGACTTGTGCAAAGTGTGCTTTTATTATCCTAGAGGGTTTCTAAATTGGGCACCTAAAACCTGAGAGGGTTGAATGAGCAGCTAGACCTGAAGGCCTTTTTGGGTGACACTTCACTGACTTTACTTCTGTGGTGACCTTCAAGTCAGATGACCGATCAATGGACTGTATTATGAGGAAACCAGAAACCAGAGTTTCCTTATTTATTGTTTGGTAAATATAGCATTGTCTAGAGAAGTAAAGAGTTGTGCAATCTTGTTTTAATTTTGCAGTAGCAAAGAGATAATATTTAATCTAGATTAGTCATTTCTGGCCAGTTCTCAGTTCAATTAATAAATCACTACTGATTTATTATAATTTCCTGGTGCTGTTTTTTTTTCTTTTTTTTTCTGAGTTTTCATGTTCTCCCTGTGCTCATGTGGGCTTTCTGTAGGTGCTGTAGTTTCCTCCCACAGTCAAAATACATGCTGATGAACTGAAGGCTTGAAACTGCCAGTAGTTGTTGAGAATGTGTTTATCTACCTGCTCTATCTGTTCCTGTGACTGGCAGCCAGTGGGTTGTCTCTCTGCCCTTTGCCCCCCAGTGCCTACTAGGATAAAGCTCCTCTGTGATCCAGTTAAATGATGGTAGATGAATAGATGGGTTCAGATATACTTTCTCTTTTAATGCTGAAACAGTTTTTACAAATAACCTCCTGATTGTACTTACAGAAACTCTGCTCCGAGGGAGGGAAACTCTGCAAATCTCCCTATCTCTAATTTGCTTTTTAGATCACTTGTTTCCTCTTTGTCCCTCTTTGAAAATCTTAAAGTTCCAACATAATTACACCCAACGATGGAAAACCTCTACCTAATGCACAAATTGACAGCCTAAAAAAATAATAGCCGCTCTGTCGAGTGAGGTAATTTGTTATCGTGTGTGCGATGATCTTCAACCAGCGTTTTCTCGAGTCAGCTTTGTGGAGAACAGTAATTGGGACTGGACTAATGGGGAAAGGACTTTTCTGAGGTCTAGTTAGGCATTATGCAGGACAGCGCAAACATGAGCATGTCAGTGTATCTGAGTGTCAGTGTGGGGAGCTTACAAACCAGCCACTTTTAATTGGAATAACTTAGAGAGATAAAAAAAAAGAAGGCACAGAACGTGATACATCGAGGCACAATTTATCCAAACCATATTCTAAACGTGTGTTATTTAACACTTTCAATTATACACAAAGGAATTATGTGACAGTTTTTTTTTTCAAGACATAGTGATCTTGTTGATTTTTAGGCTTGACCTCTACTTGGCCCACTACTGCCTCTTGAAGTAGCTGAAGCTTGACATTTGAGTCATTTAGCCATTACATTTAGCATAGATTTAGATTTTTCTGCTTGCTTAGTAACCAGTTTTTATATATTTTCAATTGTAGTACGTGGTGTTAAGGTGTTACAACTGACCAACATTAGTGGGAGGCGTGTCTTGTGCAGTCAGCTTATTGTAGTTGGTGTCTTATTAATTCTTGTGACTTTTTTCACTCTTTCCACATACCTAATGGCAATGTCAGAAGCACCCCCTGGAGTACGTGTACCTCTGATTGGGATTCACTTTTTTTAGGACAAGTAGATCTTGCTGTTAGAGGAAGTCTTGAGTCTGATAGGGATATTGCAAGTCAAGTCACAAGTCTTCACCAAGGGCAAAGTTGGGATTGGGAAAATGTGACTTTTGCAGTTTGCTTGTGTCCTGCATTACCTCCTCTTGTGCTTGTAGAGATATAATAAGACGCAATTTGCGTTCAACTCATGAACAAAGCAAGTAAATTTCACATTGATGGGTAAGGCTGGTGTTATTCTCTATTCTGTGGTAATGTCAGCTAATCACATGAAAAGACCTAAACCAGCAGCGTGTTTGTGCGTCTCTCAATACGCCCCAGGTTTCCAACCCTGTCTGCGGCATTCAGCTCTAAAGCCCATTCGTTCTTGCTTGAATGAAAAGCAGGTCATAAGCATACAGAGGAAAATGTGCATTTGATGGGAAATGTTTTCAGCTGTGAATGCACATTTGGCCGCCTGGTGGGTATTTACAGCAGCAGGACGATGTATGTGGAACTGAGCCAAAATAAATAACAGTGTATGTGTTCATGGTAATGAAGGAACATGTCACCCAGTGCAACAGCGTGGCTCACTGATGTATTTTTTTTATCATTTTTGGACAACAATTAGCACTATGGCATAGACAATACTTGTTAGTGGATCAATTAATTGTTGGTTTTGGTCTTCTAGGATTTGTGGTTAATAGAAAAAATACAGAGTATCACCAGGCTTTTTTTTTAGGAGCTTTATGTAAGGTTTGTCTATCGCTATAGAGCCAACATTTCTCTCACTTCATCACTTCTTGTCTTTGCCGCTGGATGTTTACTGCTGCAGGAGGGCTAGCTGGTTAGCATTCTAATTTCAGTAGATATCTCTGCAACACAATACATAGACGTCTTTATTTCGTCTTTTATTCAGGGTGATTGTGTTAGACCTTCAGTCGGGACAGATCAACCATCAGCTCCTGTTCCTGTTAGACCACACAACCACTTTCACTGTATTTGGTTTCTTTAACGCCATTCTTCTCTTTCTAATCCACCTGTAGCCAACCACCTATTTTTCAGAGACAATTTACCTCAGAAACACAGCGGTAGATATAATATTTCATACAACAAATAGCAACTTAATTTCCTCCACAGAGCAGCTGGACACTGAAAAAAAAAGAAACAAATATCAGCAATTTCTGATTGTGCTGTGGGCCTACACAGGAGGTTTTTGGAAACAATAACAGTGTTGAGTAGCACTGACTTTGCTGTCATACACCCACTCAGTCACCCTCATCAAACCCACATGTTGTGGCTGCACGTGAACAAGCGTGCTACAGTATGCTATGCTCCTGCTGTTTTGTTGCATCCCCAGCGTTGAGTTGTGTCTTAGATGAGGCAGCATTTGTCATGGGTTCATTAAAGCAACCTTGGGTTTGTTAGCAGCAAGTCTTTTAAACCTCCTCATATTTATCTCTGTGAATGTAACAGTCTGGTTACATAATATATAACATAATAAAAATACCTGTCCATCCATTTCCTGCTTTTATCTCAGCCCTGGTCATGGTGGCAGCAAAATGAGCAGAGTAGCCCAGATGTCAACTCCTTAACCACATCCTCCACATTCTCCTGAAGTATCTTGAGACATTTCCAGGCCTGATGGGGTTTTAAATCCCACCAGTGTGTTTTTATGTCTGCCCCAGTGTGTCCTCCCAGTTGGATATGTACAAAAAGCCTCCAGTGGGGAGACATCGGGGATGCATCGTAATTAGTTACCAAAACCATCTCAACAGAATTCTTAGTGTGAAAGAACTGGCAGCTATAGACACCCTGAGAGGGAAACTACACTGCAATATTTTTTCTTTTGATTTTATACCTTAGGTTTGTGTAGGTGAGGATTGGAATATATATCAATTATCAAACAGAAAGCATCACCCTCAGGCTCCCTCTGGGGCAGGGGATTGTTTGAAGTTTTTTGATACTGGAGGTTTTCTGCACCAATACCAATTTTTTTTTTAAACATTACTTGTACATTTACAATATAAAACTTTTTATTGTTCAACTTCTCAAGTGTAACAGTGTTTAATGTTGCCTTAACATAAGCACCTATGCAATAATGTTGCTTGAAATTGTTTAAAATAGGCAAAGTAAAGAAAGAAGTAAGGAAGACATAAACTGGTGTTGTCTGATGTGGAAAAACACCAACGTCCATGTTTTATTAATCCCCAGGGGCTGGGGATGCACCGATAACGATACCAGCATCGGGTATCTGTCCAATGTTCCTGTACTTGTACTCGTATTCATAAAAGTGTCCTGATACCACAGCACCTGATACCACTTTACGGCAGCGAGACGTTCAGTTGGGTGGTCAGGTGCTAATTGAGAGCAAGGAGGAGCAATGTCGGCGGTGTGGAGGTATTTCAAAGTGGATGATGGTGACAAAAGTAAAGCGGACTGCAAATTATGCTCTGCAGAGTTGTCAAGAGGAGGGACGAAAGAGAATACTTTCAACACTAGCAATCTGATAAAACATCTAAAAGACCAACACGACACCGAGTTCAAAGAGTTTGCTAATAGCGGGCTATATTGAAGTGAAATATGTGGCAAGGCTGTTTGTTAAAAAAAAAAAGATGCAGTTGAATGCTAAAATGTCAATCACAGTACTTCAATTTCAGTAAAATGTGTGGCAGTGCCATATATAATGGAATGTTCAAATGTCAGTCAAAGCAATTTCTTACAGCCAGAGAATGAAACAATATCTGATGAAAATAAAACATGTTTTCAAGTAAATGTACAAAGTGTAATGGCATTAATAAGTACTCATATTGGTACTTGGTATCGGCAAGTACTCAAATGTAAGTACTTGTACTTGTAATTGGATTGAAAAAATGTGGTATTGGTGCATCCCTAATCAGTGCATGTCAAATCTTAAGAAAAACAGCGATATTATGGGAAATGTTCTGAAAAAAATTCTGTTCAAACAACAAAGGGAATAATCTTTGTTTCCTTGAATATGTTGGTGAGACGAAACATCATTTTGGTTAGGTAACTGTACTGTATGTCTGTTATACAGTGCATTAATGCACTGATGCATGCTTCCCCTCAGTGCCTATTTGGGCCATAGACAAGCTACAGCCATCCAAGTGTCCCAGATGACCACTGTCGCTTGCTGTGCCCATGTGTGGGTTTCTAAGGCTTGTGATATAGCCACAGATGAGGTCATGACTTCAGCAGAGTGTAAATGGACCAGTAGACAGTGAGGATGTGCTTTAGATGACGCAGGCCCTCAGTGGATCCTCCCATCCTTGTCTGGGGGCTTGAGATATGGTGGCTAGGAGGATGGGGGAGGCGAAGGAGGGCCAGACTAGTTCAGCCTGTTGGTTATGCAGACTGGGCTTTAAAGTAGGCCAGCTCATGCCTGGGAGCAGCCGTGCCAAATGAACTTCCTTAGTTGCTGTGTGAGGCGGCGTTTTGGAGGAGCCTCCAGGGAGTCGGGGCTGTCAAGGCAATGTGAAATACTCGAAATGCAGCAGAAAGGAAGCTTGCTTGGTATGGTTTTCATTCATGGTTTTTCGCCAAAACTGCCTATTTCCCTTGCAGAAAGCTTCTTATTTTGTTGAAGGCTGCAACTGCTTTTTATGTTGTATTTCAAATAACCATTTATACTTAAATAGATAAAGATAAGGATAGATCAGTTGTAAGTGTATAACAACATTTAAGAAGGTTAGCACCAGAGAAATCCATCATTGTGAGGCTACTTCATCATGTATTGACTGATATGATGATAGGAGATAGGACAGGATAGGATCCTCTGAATCTAGATGCTGATGGTGGTGGAGCAGAACCAGCAGGTGGTTGATGGAAACACTCAGTTCAGTCTCCCTTGAAGTCCTGGTGGTGATGGGGTGGTGGGTTGACAGACAGATTAACAGAATTGCAATGATATTTAAAGCAGCATCCAGGTCCAATGGGCTTGAGGAACACCTGCAGAGAGATCATTGGTCAGATACGGTGAAAAGTAAATATACGAGAATTGACGGCATAAGAAAGTGGAGGTGGCAGAGAAGATTGAAATGTGAGGAAACAGCAGAAATTCACACAGAGGAATAAAGTAGAATGAAACTCCTGAGAAGAATATCTCGCACAGCTGCTAAATGCTCCACTATGTTCCCCAGCTACTTGCTCTCTTTGCTGGTCGTGTACAGTCAGTTTTTAGAGCTTTTGTGCTGAAAACAGCTGCCTGCTGTGGCTGAAAACGATGCTATGACAGTGGTGAGAGTGAGTCACTCATCAGTGAAGTGGGAGTAGCAGTCCAAATGATAATTATCTGTTGGGTCATCACTATAAGCAACCCCTTTCACATGTGATCCATTGTCACATGGTTACATGCTACAAATATTGATTATATCTGCCTTAATAAAAAAAACTCAGCAAAATCTTTTTTCACACAGGCAATGCCTTGTCTGCTGGGAATTGCAAGAAATTAAGGTCATTTTACTTGAGTAATCCTCCTACAGGAAACACACTAACCAACTGCTACATTTATCTGACCTCTGCAGCTATTGGTTACTTTAAAAAATGTGTTAAGGAGACTGAGACTGAGAATATTCTTGTAAGCCAGCCAATTTAGGAGGGAAGCCAATACTTCCATTTTAAGGGCAAACAATCTTACATTTGGAAAGCAAAGCAGAAAGCTTTAAACGGTCACAGGCTTTCAACAGGCTCTAAATTTGCTCAGTTTGTCTTATAGAAAATACTGAACTTCCTCTGTTGAGATATGTCAGAGCCATATTCTCTTTAAGGCATCTCCACTCTCACAAAAATAAAGGATTAGCGCACATTTTTCACTGCTGCTCACAGCAGGACCTCGCCACCACACTTATTTAACTGTCAAAATCCACCAGGAGAGTCTTTTAACAGTGTCTTTGATGAAACGGTGATAGCTGTTAAACAGTCAGGGAATCCCATACTGCCAGACAAAGCTCTTTTAATTATCGTTTCCTCTTGTTTCTTGTGAAACTCCGGCTTTCCAGCAGCCTTGGGGGACACAAAGAGACACTCTCAGTGCATTCTTGTGTTCACACATTGGCACACTGGAGAGGCATACATCATACATACTGATGTATACTGTGCAGGAGAAAAGTAAAGTCAGGAAGAAATGGGGGAGTGCAATAATTGCACTGACTGAAGGGGTAACAAATGCATTAAGACAGAGGAGAAGTGAGAAGAGGAAGAAGAAGAAGAGGAGGTGGAAGAGGGGGCGGCGAAGGCCCGAGTGGCAGGGGCCCGTTCCCGCTGAGCAGGCCGGGATAATCAGAGCAGGGAAATGAGCCGAGTCCCACGCAGTCCTCGCCAACCGCCCCGGAGCGACCGATGACAAGCCTGATGGATGGCAGCGCACAGTGAGCACACTCCTCTGGGAGCGAGGGAGGAGAAGGGAGAACTGTGAAGAGGGAAAGCAGGAAGCTGCAGGTGGTCAGAGAGGCAGCCAGAAACCAGGAGATACAGGGACGACTGAGGGTAAAAAGAGGAGGTGAGCAAAGAGGACAGGTGTTTGTTAATGACCATTGGGAGCAAATGTTTACACCAGGTACACAAGTGACATGTTTGAGATAAAGTTATACAAATATTTCTTGGAGGCAGAGCCACTCCACAGGCAGAAACAGCCTCATTGGTTGAGTCGAGTCTCAGTAGCCTGGTTAAAGACCTCTGATTTACCTCCTACATCTTTTTTTAAGTGTCTGGTGTTTTGACGGCTGTTTCCCTGGTTGGAAAAACAACTGAGTCAATCGGGTGTGAAAAAGCAACCACTTTAGCTGCTTCTGAGTTGACTGAAAATTGCAAAGGGACTGGATATGTCAGTCCTGTGCTAGGGCAAAAACAGACTCTAACAAATACAAAATGGCTAACATGAACACACAGGTCAGACTGAAAGTCTAAAACTAATTATCATCCAATCAGGATATTAAATGTTTCAGGTCAGCACAGTCATTGTAGCGCTCACTTACTGTATGTAGCCACAGGCTAGTATGATTAAAGTGAATGTGAATGGCTAGTAGGACTTACAGTAGTTTTACTAGACTGTGTTTTCCAATACCTGTCAAGAAAACTTGCTAAGCTTGACTTTATGGACTTAAACAAGGCAACTTAAAAAATTTAACTCTCAAATCAGCAGTTCGTAGTTTGCTTCTTCACAGAGGACAGCAGCTGTAGTCTTGCAGTGGCTTCTAACCCAGCTGCAAAAAAGTGCTAGAAACTTTTAAAACCACTACTGAAGCATAATCAGCTTCCTCTCTGCCCTTTCGTAACTGAATACGCTCCCTACACAGCCATTTTTTCAAAAATGTTTGAAAATACACTGCTTCTGATTTAGCTAACACTGGTAGCTGTCTGTGTTGTTGTTAGCTACCGAGCAAAGATAGTTACAACAGTCATCAGCTAACCATGCTGACCACAGGTCTTAAAGCATACTCTGTTTGTGCTGTGACTGAATTCATTGCAATCCATTGAAACTTTTTCCAGTTCAGGGTGACTACAGCTGCCATCCTCTGTGAGGAAGTAAGATATAAACTTTTCTGAGCCACCTGTCAAGTCTACAGGGGGTGAGTGTTTGATATTCAAAACGTAGGCCTTCATTGAAGTCTCACTTAAAGGTTTACATCAACCAACTCTGTCAGCCTCCAGTGAAGCTCTGCCTCGAAGACATGTTTGCATATCTAAAACCTTGGACCTTCAGGGGTCCTTGATAGGCCTCCACAGTGTTCCTAAGTACATGAAGGATGGCTTAACAACACTACAGTTTACTAGCAATCCTAATAAGAAAATGTCTAGACTTTCTTTCTCAACACTTCTCTCTGTACATGCAGTGTTGACAGTTACATAATTAAACAGTAAGTCATCAGCAAACATCTTCACATATTGAACTCCTGGGGACATGATTTTCATCTGCTTGATCTCAGTAACATGAAAAATATGACTGTGAGGCTTCCTCCTCTCAAGACCAACCTTAATCTATTGTACTGCACCACCTCCGTAGCTTGAACTCTGTCCTGCTGCCAAAAAGCAGTTTGTTCAGCTGTCTGGAAAATAGACACAGTATATACCTCCTTGTCTTATACGCACTTACACATGTCCCTATATAGCACGGCTGGGTCACACTCAGTGAAACATAATGTAAGAGGAGACAGACTAGACTCTATCAGGGAATCTGAGCTCCAGTTTCCAATTGGCTGGACTGTGTCCCGGCCTGAAGTGCACCTTGTGGGCTCATTGCGGGGAGATCAGCAGCCAAGAGAAATAAACAAGGCAGTAAACACTAACTGCCGGCGGGACGGCCACAAGGGAGAGCTTATTTTTCACTCTCTGTGAGAGGTCTGCCCAATCAAAATATGTCTAACTCGCCACAAAATCACACCAATCAGTTCACTTGAGAGTTTAAAGGGATGGGTGACAGATATGGCTACTTAGAATAATATAGATGTCATGAAAATACGAAGATGAAAATACTCCACTCACTTCAGCCTTCATCTCAAAATTGGGCCTCCCAGAGTCTTAGCTCCCCCTAACTTATCCATACCAAGTTTTCTCTTTTTTCTGGAAAAAAGGTTGATGTAAATGTTGATGTAAAAGAATTGGAAGACATTCAATATACAGAAAATTATCTGACATAAATTTTGAGGGTTTATTGATTGTTGTAGTTGTTTTCTCTGTTTTTAAATGAAATAATGTTTTTTTACTGTTAATGACACAAAATTAGCATTTTTTAGATGCCACCTTGTTTTCTTCATTTTTAAGATGTTAAAACTATGGGAACACTTCAAATGACTAAATGTGATTTGAAAGGGGCTATTCATAGTGATGAAACCATGGAGAATTATCACCCAACTTTCAGTGTATTAGCATCTTTCAGCGCACTGTTTTGGTGTTACAGCCCACGACTTTACTGTTTTGGTTCTTTCTCACCGCTCTCATAAGGGGTATTTTCATCCACAGCAGGCAGCTGTCAGCAAAAAGAAATAGCTGTGTTAAACCCACCTGTAAAACCCACAGTGCACACTATGCAACACCAAATGACAGTTAGTGACCAACTGGTGATAATAGTAGAGCATTTAGCTGCCAGATATTTCCCTCAGGAGTTAGTGGAGACTAAAATAGCGCTAAAAGTAGGATTAATATTGGACTTACGCTCATTAGTTAGATATGTCAATGTTGTGTTCACAGCCATTGACCAATAGTAAAAGGAGTCTGTGACTTAAAGACTAAACGATTACTGTAATCGATAGTCAGTAGTTGCAGCTCTACACTTAACTCCCAACCGTGACACTGGCTAGAGCAACGTTAAGATGTCATTATGTGGGCTTGTCAGTGTGTGATACATGTGTTTGCATGCTTGATTGTGTAAAGGCACACTCTCTCTAGCAGAACATGTGTGTATGTGTCTGTGTGTGTTAACATGTGTGTGGGAAGCCTGTGACATTAAATGCAGCTCATATTGGGTGTGAAGTGTGTTGACTCATTAGAGAGTGTGATGCAGATTGCAGATGGAGAGCCGGTGCCAACGGTGAGGCGCAGAGGAGTGTGTCACACTGTAGTCAGGACTACAGAGCTGCACCTCCCTGATCTCATCTGAAATGCATGGCAGACGGGCATCGACAGGCGCCGCCCGGTGATGTCAAAGACAACATGTCAGGGATGATGAAAAGTGACTGATGAGCATATCAGTGTCCAATTTAGATCCAGCGCATAATGGATGCTGATGAATAAAGGCATCAAAAGTTTGAGCAGGAGCTGGCCGATAAGGAGAGGTACATTAGCTCATGTCAGAGATCTAATAACGAAAATAGTATCTGACAAAGGAAGCTCAACATGATGCTTTGTCTCTAGGCAGATTGACAGTATGGTTAAGCTCTGTCTCTCAACAAAATAAGATTTTCTGCTTCAGTTATTTCATTATTGCTGATGGATACCTATAAGTGTTAATTCACAGCCAAAAAATCTTCCTCTTTTTAAACCATTTTTGTTACTGACTGAGTTCTAAAAGCATTCATTCTCAGGAATATTTTAGATTCAAATGTATTTTTTCTTTATTATGTTGCAGCAATATGCTCTTTCCTGTCTTGTTTCAAGATATAGTCACTTATTTCAACTGTGTTTTTTCCAGATGGGTATTTTTGTAGGGGAAACATTGTGAAATATTCATACTGCACTGGTAGATTTTTCTCTTGTTTTATGAAAACAAACAAAAATAGACAAAAAAATATGATAAAATGCAGATTAACTGCAGTGTTGAAATGTACAATTCTCAGAAAGCCTGAGAGGCCAGTTTATGCAGCACACATTTCCGTACACACTTGAAACATATGAAAGGAACCGTGTTAGAGTTCACTTTCACCCCCATTTTCTCTCCACCATCATAACGTTTTCCATCTCCTAAACCAGCATGACAATCAAGAGAAAATGTGTGTGAGGGTATTTGTGTGTTCCTCTGCATCACTGTGTTTTAAGTTAGGTCTTGAATTATAGAGAGATGAGGCTGCTTTGCTTTAGGGAATGCACCAGAAATAGTTTGTGGAGATGCATAAAACTCCCGGTTACCTTATTTTTTGTTAAGTTAAAAATAAGGACTGTTTTAAGTTACCTATCTCAGAAATTCAAGGACTGCATGGAAGGCTGTTTTTGGCCACTTCGGAGCTTTAGGCCAGACATCCACTGAGGGTTTATTTATTTATATATTTTTTGTTTGGGCCAGTTGACTTTTACTTTCAGCTTTGTTCAGCATAACTCAATATTTGGGCCATTTTTTTTTAACATGTAGTGTTTACATGAACACTAGTATACCAGTTACGCAGCTTATCCTGATATTGATCACATTTTGGATATCATGTTTACGTGGAACATCAGCAACTTAGTTTTTCAAACCCTTTTATATACTGTATAATTTGTTTGCAGCGTTGTGAGTGAACCTTACTGTACAAATTTTAATAAGCGGCAACAGTCATCAGTAATGTATTGTTATAACAGAAATTAGCTTTAGCCAGGTAGCTAGCTGAGAAGGATAATGCTCAGTTTGTTAAGCTTAATTTAGCCACTGATGTTTCACACATATATAAAGCATCTTGATCTGAAAACCCTCAACATTTTGTTAGAATCAGGACTAGCAGTGAAATACGAGCAGTCAGTGGGTTTATTTATTAATTAAATACATCCAGTGGAGGTCAGAGTCATTGTGACGGACTTAAAAAGTATGTTGGGTTTCTGAAATTAATGACAAAATATGCACCTGGCGGCACCTGAAAATGCTCCTGCATCCTCCTTTACTAAATGATGTAGTGAAGGTGAAGAGGTCGGCTCACTGGTGAGAGCGACACCACGGTATTTTCAAAGCTGAGAGGCTCTTGCTGAAAAGTGAGGCAGTCAATATAGTCTCATTGAATAACCTTACAGACCAGCCATCCTGCAGGATAAATGTGTGATGGAGATACAGAATTCAACAACAGCCATCGCCACCGGCATCATAGTCCAGAGCCACCGGCTCCAGAGAGCTTTATGAATAAATGAGCGGAGGACCCTGCCTGACACCTCTAATTCCCTAATTGACCAGAACACGGGCCCCAAGGCCAGTTCTTGAGATGATGTTGCCTCTGTGTTCAGTGATACTCACACCTGATTAAGCATTCATGTGATCTTTACTGTGAATGGCAAGCACTGCCCTCAGCTGGGTCACTCCGAGCCGATCTTGACATTTGCGTTTGTTAAACAAAATCACCAAGTGGTTTTGGAATAACATGGATGACATACTTATTTTGATAGGTCGCACAGGCGGGATCCTTTTTATTCTTGTTCCAATTAGTAGGAAACAAATGGAAATCGTCACGCAGGTAGAGTGCAAATACAAGCAGATTAGTTAAAACTATGCAGAATGCATGAACATGAGTCAAATTAATTATAATAATAATAACAAGGCGCCAGTTCCATCTATGTAGATTATTACCTGTATCTGGCATACAGCTCTAGTACAGGATGCCCCAAAAGCTGCCTGAAATGATGCAGATGGTATTTTGTATGCTGCGTGCAGAAAAGTCTGCTTCCAGCTGCGTCTACCCTCTATCAAACATGAGACCAACCCAGTGGAAGACTGTGTCGCTGCAAGTACTGTATGATGCCCCTGTGTGTGTCTGTGTTAAATGTGCTGGTGCCCTTTTTACTAATGTACTTTTTGTTCCTTTTTCTTACCACAAAAAGCGACTTTCACTTTTACTTTCTTGTCACCATGTGAAACCATTAGCTTTAGCGGTAGCAGCGTTCCACCACACTGACATAAATCAGAGCCTAATGAGGCTATCTGTATGCTGCACATGTCATCTGTAAGATTTACTGCAGAGAGTACTGACACTGTGGCATCTTAGGCATTGCTTTGTGCAACAGTTAAACACTTTCAGACATAACAAGCACATGAAAGGTCATTTATAAGGTTGTTTTTGTCTTGGCTGGGAATAGTTCCTCAAGCGTGTGATTAGACAACTCAGCTGGGTTCCTTTTAGAAGCTTCACTGACTGACTCGCAGCCTCCAGGTGGGTGAGATTTATATTAATGTTACTAAAATCAGTCAGCCATCGCGTTCACTCAACCTGCAGCAGGTGCAATGGTGTCAGTCTAAGGACTCAGAGAAGATGAAAGCAATAATTTGTTGAAGTAGGTTATTTAAGGTTTTTAAATCCTGTGCTGTCAGATAAAGTTCAGGTCTCTGCATTTTTTGTGGTGAGTTTTTTTTAATTTTTATTATGTAAGTTATGAAAAGACCAGACTGCAGGAGGCAAATACTGCAGCCTGCCACAGCATAAAAAACCAAAAACAAACCACCCAAAAAAACATGCTACATAGACAGTACAGTGCCTACACTAGACTCATACATACTCCTCATACTTCTGACATGATCTGAAAGTGCTGTATGTCAATGGGCTACCATATCATCTGCATCATGACTAATGCAGACATGATCATTAGTTAAATGATTGATTAACAAACAGAAGGTTGATTATGCAAGTAATTCAGCAAGCTTAAACACCGAGCTTTTCCTCTAACTTCTCAAATGTAAATGTATCTACACATTAACATTTGCATCAATTTTGTGAACTAGAACGGTGCTGAAAGTATCAGTAAATTAATTGATCAGTCAGTTGACGCAAAATTGATGGAACGCCCTCAGTTAATGATGCATCCTTGATCACAGTGGTTCTGCCCAAAACTTCCGCCAGATAGCACCAAGGTTCCAAGAATCCTGAACGGAACCAGTTCAAGAACTGATTTAGTGGAAAAGCAGTATCTGTAAACTGGCAGACACACAGATAGACACTGTCATCCCTGGAGACAGACCACTAGCATGCCTAATAAAAATGAATTTATTAGTTAGAAAAATAAATAAATCCACCATCAAAAATGATCACATTAGTTTCAGCCCTAATCTGAACACTATTTGATACTGCACTGTATGTGAAATGCATTTTATTCCCACTTTGGGACATGAAGATATTTTTCCACTTACACATCAGCCTCAGAGAAACAGAACTTGGAAAGAAAATAAGATAATTCTGTAGTCCTATACGCTCCTTCTCATTTCCAGATCCACATGCCTTAAACAGGAGCCATGTGCCAGATTATCTCCTCCATCCTCCCCCTGTGCTTTTCCGTTCCCCCCCTTGGTTCCACCACACAAACTATAAACCATAGCAAGGCTTTTGTACCTTGGGGACTGACATCGGCGTGCAGGAACGCTGCCAAGCTGGTACAGTAAGATAGGCATGCAACGCCGTGCTACTCCCAGCAGATAAGCTCACTGAAAGAAAGCAGAGAGGAAGCAGGCGAGTGGTTGAGTCTAGCATACTACAGGGGTCAGTGGCTCGATTATCTACCCTCTCTGAGGCCCTCCATTGTTGCCGAGGGCCCATCTTATCTCCAGGCACTAGATCTCTGACACAAATGAATAATCCCACCCCTTATCGCCACGTGGGCTCAATCCATCCCAGGGATACTGCGCTTCATGGGAACACAGAGAGCAGCTTCTTTACCTGTAGTGTTTGAGTATGATTGTGTGTATCTGCGTGCATCGGTGTGTGAATGAGTGTAGAAAAGTATACAGAGGAGGAAAGAGGTTTCAGTGGGTAAGAAAGAAAGATGAGCAAGTGTTGGGCATTTGTTAAGGTAATGGTTATGGACCTCTGTGCCCTGAGCTGTACCCTGCTGTAATTTCCCTGCTGGTCCTTTATTGACTGACTGTCATCATGCTCTGCAGCCCTAAAGGACCCCATCTGTCTCATATCTAGTTGTGCAGGACTTGCCATACTGAACCTTGGTCCAATTGAGTCATCTGCATTCACTGAAGTAGCTTTAGATGTAAAGTGACGGCTGTGCAGGAGCTAAACAGTATGTTCTACTTCCTCTGGATTTTCTGTATTTGTGATTGCTGCACTTACATTGTATCACACATTTCATTGTTTGAGAGTGAAAATGCACTAGAGGCCACGTTGGGACACCTCCACCCTAATTATTCCTGCACGAATTTTTGGTCCAACCTGCTGCTTTTGAGACTGCACACACTACACACTGCTTATTTGCTGGACTGTTTCAACTAGGCACATAAAAAGAAAAGAAATAATTGTGTTTACTTCCACAATTGTTCTACTTCAAGAAAAACAAAAACAGAAAGCAGGAGAAAGAAAGCAAAAGAAATGAAGGTAACAACGGAAAGCCCCAGTATTTTACAACAGCAAGGCAGGAGGCAATCAGTAGAGTCTCTGATGAGGTGGGTTATTTTAACAAGGTAAATTATAGCTTTTACAAATCCAAACCAAGAGTCAACAAGAAATATTCCTCAGTTGGCTAACAGGCAGCTTTCTGTGAAGTTTACATGTCCATTAAGTGTTGCATGGGTTCCTGTGGGAGCAGTGATTTCTTCCCACATGACTGGACATCCACATTAAAAATTCTCCTGCCATTGCCCTTTTCCAAGGCACTGGCCTCAAAACTGAAGTTAGTCCCTGGGTCCTGCACTGTGGCTGCACAGTGACCCTTGATGTCTAGAGGAGCGCAAAGGCAGAAGATGAATTTGCTCCGTTGGAATTAATGTAATTTTTTATTTCTTATTTGACAGGTGACTGTAGAGACAGACAGGAGAAAACATTGGCAGTTACATATAATGCATCTAAGATTACAAGACCACAGTAACACAATTAATCATACATTGAACATTATGAACACAACAGCGTGTGGTGGCCCTAAAATGATGATTTGTCCAATCCATCTTTTTTCTGCTGTGGATCTTTTGACAAATGTCCCCGCTCTGATTCTGGCCACAGTGCCTCTCATACTGTTGGCTATGGAATAAAGACACGTGCCAAAATACATAACTTGAAACTAAAAATAAAAGAAGTTGCACTGGATATACTGTAGCCTGCTGCGTGATTGCAGCTGTTAAATTGTAAAACATCCGTACAATATACTCATGGTTTGTGTGGTAGCATTGATCCAGGATCCAAATTTTAACCCGTAACCGTCCATTTGTCTGCAACAATCATACTGCGACTGCCTACAACTGAGGTGAATTTCCTTTTTCTCATTTGGACCCATTCATTCTGCAGCATTGAAGTTACTATCTGTAATGCTTTGCTTCTCTCTCACAACTGAAAAATCCCAGTGTATGCTACCTGGCCAACACCAAAGAGTATAGTCAAATTTACCGAAAGTAACTGGTGAACATGGTGGAGCATTAAGTGCCTAAGGAGCCAGATTGTGTTGCACTGTGTCTGCAGGATGTGTAAACATTCACCAGAGCAACTTTTATACAGTGATAATATGTCAGTGCTGTGTTTACAAGTTGTTCTGCTGCCCCCATGCGGCCAAATAAAATAAGATTACACTGCTAATGATGCTAAGATGCTACATTATTTTTACAATAACAATATTTTATTTAAAACAATGCCAAAAGCAACCCATCAACTCTCTACTGTTTAGCCCCTCAGCAAAGAGCTATCCATAATCAAAATATGGCCAGTCACAAGAAAAAGAAAAAGACATTTCTGCTTCCTTCTTGATAAAACCGAGGAAGGCACTTAAAAGATGAAAGGAAGCTACAGAGTGCAGAGAGGATAGGAGTTAGAAAGTGAGGTAGAGGGAGAAGCAGGAAGCTGGATTGACAAATCGAGCGACATGAGAGGGCAGAGTACCCCATTGAATGAGCCTGCTGAGGTGAGAATGGATTTTGCTGGAATGAAACTATTACCCTTACAAAGGACTTGGTGTTACAAAGAAGCAAAGCAATTATGTTCAGAGAGAAAGGTCAATTTTACTAGATCTCTGCAGCAAACCTGGCAATCTGCAAACAATAATGTTGATCCTTTGTGAACAAAAAAAAAAAAAAACATAACTATTAAATGCATTTTCTTTAAATTGTATTGGTAGAACTGTGGAGTTTCTTGTTCAAATGCTAAACCAGCATGATGTCAACAGGCTGACTGTTGTAAACACTGAATATTCCCTCTTTTGACACTAATTTCTTCTGGATCAGACACTTCCTATCAACTCATGACGGCAGCCCCTGATGGATTTTTAATTAAGTGTAGGCCTATTAAAGCCCCAGTGTTTTCAATTTGATTATAATGTGTAAAAGTAACACAACATTTGAAAACTTATATCGGCTCCTCGCTGAACGCTGCAGGATCACTTGGAGCTAAAACAGCAAGTTGACGTGACAGTTAAATATTGTTAAAATGCTTTTAATTTTCCAGAGAAAGTGTGTCACATACGACGAAGGTCATGAACTGCACTCCCGCTGTCACTTTGTGATACATCTTGACGTGCAGCCTTTGTCATCAAAAGCTCAAACATTAAGTCAGAACCAATCTAATAGTGCTCTTTAAAGATCAATAGGGCTTGACCTTAAATCTGCAGGATGCCGTTCAGTCAGGAAGGACACACACACAAACTTAGCTGACCAAGCAAACTTATCGACATCGAGCTGCAAATAAACACCGAGCCCTGCGGAAACATTTCCTTGTGTACTTGTGGCGGTTTCACACATGAGCAGCTCTCATACTCTGTGTTTTGTCACATGCTTTCACAGCACGGAGTGGTCACATGCAGTTACAGCCACTTTAACCCCTCGTGCTTAAATGGTTCCTCAAAACAGTGTAGGTTTAATTGACAGGCTCCGATCACACAACGACTGACAGTGTGCCCTGCGGGGCTTCTACTGCAGGGGTTTACTGTTTGTCCACTTTACAGCATGTTTGTTCAGGGTCTTGGGGCAAATCGATGCGGTGGAAAAATCAAACTAATGTTGGGTAGAAATGATTGCCTGTGGTTCTAAAAATCAGTGTTTCTGAGGAGATGGGTGTCAGTAGTGTTAGATTCATTTACTTGTTTATTTATCCATTTATTTGAACATGACAAACAGAGTTAAAGCACACACACAACATATATTCACTTATTAGTTTGTTTGCAAGTTTATTTTCTTTTTAAAAGATCTTGATTGATTTTATCATATTTCTTTATATGTATAAAAGAGCACAATTATAGTACAATATTAAATAAATAAATGAATAAACAAATATTCACTCAGACATTTGCTCACACTAACACAATTACAGAAAAAAGAAAATTATTATCATTCAAATAATAATAAAATGCAGTGCAAACTGCAGCCAACACCTCTTTAAACCAGGTTCAACAAAACAGAACTTTATAACCTTGACAAAAGGGGGATTTATACCTAAACTGTTGTATTACACTGCATTAGTTTTAGCTAGGTGTCCCTAATAAAGTGGTAATGGTGTAGTACTTAATACCTACACCACATGAGCAGGAAGTGTTCAGTATGTGAATTAAACAAGAGAAGATTTGGGAAATTCAAAAGCAAGCAAAAGGCAGAATCAGTGGTTACAGAGTTGTGTAATTTTTTAAATGTCAGTTTATAATTTAGCCAGTAAAACTTTTAACTCTGTTATCATCTAGTACAGCCTCTCCTCTGAGTTGTGGCTAAACATGCATTTAAAAGCAAAGATCTCTCCTCTGCTAATTATAAATGATAAAGGATGATGATGATAATGAAGCTGTTTAACAACCAGTATTGTATCTGGGGAGAAACCAGTCTTTAAGAATTAATTTTTTTAAGTTGTAAATTTGTAAAGACATCTCTTTGTCTCTTTGTCTTGGTCTGCAGCACATTTGATTGCGTTGCCATGGCGGCCAAATCAGTACTAAGGTTCAGGGCAATTATGGGAACATTACCTTCATTACTGCGTGTGCGAGTGTAGTCATAGTTGTTTGGGGTTGTGAGAATATGAAACTGCCGTTTATTGAATTTAAAAGGGGGACTCAGCGAAGCCTCGTGAATCTGCTGGTATGATAGATGTAGCTATATTGTTCACTTCTGTAGAGATTCTTTCTCAAATTGTATTTTAAGAGAGGAATTTTAATCTGATTATGTTTTATGGAGAGCACAGCGGTGTCCTGGCCTTGCTAAATGCCACAGAAAACACATTTACGACTCCAAGGAGATAAAACTTCGCTGCTACTCTTTGTGTCTCTGTCCCCTTTTCATACCATTCTCAGCAGATTCCCTTCAAATTTATGGGCCTGTTATGGCTCCTTAATTTGAGTCGCAGCCAGTCCTCCTAGCCACAGCACAGTGCCTGTGGAAGAGGCCATTATGGCTCTGCTCTGGGTCTGCAGATGACCTGGGTCACGGATGACATCAGAAAGTGTCTTTCCCGCCGCAGTAGTCATCCAAACTTCAGCACTGCAACGAGGTGGCAGAGTTGGCAGAGCGTCCTCCTCTGCTGCCGTCATTTTCATCTCCGCTGAATTACTGCTTTCACAGGACTTTTTTGGGCTGGAACTTGCAGATAAAAACTTTACCAACTGCAATTAGAGATAGGAGAAAATACCACTGAGAAAAATTATAATTCTGAGAGTTGTTCTTTCCATAGTTTTAAAGAGACTCATGCATACTTATCCATATGCATTTTAAAATGGCACAAAATGCTTGCAAAAATATGTGTAAATGTTCATTTTCATTGTAGCTGCACTAAATTGAACTGTATGTTGTCTTTGGTCATCATCTGTCACTCTGTTTAAGGGGAATAGACTGTCACAAGACAAGACTTGGACAGGTTTAATCCCTGTGGTCAAATTGGGGATTTAATATCACCCTGTGTGTTTCACTGTTCATACACACACACACACACACACACACACACACACACACACACATAAACAAGCTATTCTTATTGGGACATTAGAAAACCTCAAACCTTAGAACCTTAGAAACCTCAAAATCCATCACAAACAGCAACCCCTACCCTAACCTTATCCTGAATCTAACTCCAACACTTACTTGCTTTCTTGTTTGGTAAATATGAGGCTATAGCCAGCAGCCAGTTAGCTTAGCTTAGCATAAAGACTAGAAACACAGGGCAACAGCTAGCCTGGTTAGCGATGCAACACGTAATATCTTGTTTATTTTATTCCTATAAAAAAGACTAATGCACCAAACAAACAACTAACAGTTCAGTCAGTTAGTCAGGTCAGTCCAAAATCTCCCACAGGTGTTCAGTTGGGTTGAGATCTGGTGACTGCGACGGCCACAGCAAATGATTCACATCATTTTCATACTCCTCCTGCCCCATGGATGGCAGCCTTGTCATCCTGTTTCTCAGCTCATTTGTCAGGTTTTGACTCCAATTTGTCACCCTCGTGTTAATCTGTGAGCTTTGGAGCTGCAGATTTTTTTCACCTTTGGAAAGAGCTAGGCCTCCTGTTTCCCTCTGTTTTGAGTCTACATACCAAACTAAGCTAAAAGTTTAAAGGCTGTAGCTTCATATTTGTTGTTATGTTTTAAAAAACCCTAAATGTCTTCATTGTCCAAAAATATTCACCTTGGTCTAAAAAAAAAAAAAAGTCCTCACAAAGATAGAAGCACAAGGCCACCACACACACACACACACACACACACACTAACCCCTCCCTCTCCCTGCACACAGCCCTACTCATCTCTCACCATTACATCATGCAATTAAAGTTGAACATTGGGACTTTGGCTAGGCTTATTTCCAAACACAGTGTAACTCGAAATTGATTTCCCCTCCGCACACCCCCCCCCAGCATAAAAACAACCCTGTAGATTTTGCAATTAATGTGGCAGAATGGGATACCACAGTGCCACAGCATATAGGCTACAGATGCCGATAGAGCTCACGCCCTATAACATGAGCTCAGCCGTCATAATCAAATGAGTCACAGAAGTGATGGATTATGGGTAATTATGAGGTTACTGCAGCCCATGCAGAGAACACTTAGCATCAAGTCTCTATTTATGAAGTCTTTATGAATATTAAGTGTTTTGTTCATGAATCTGAGGTATGTAGGTGAAGGACTCATTAAGTGAAACTAATTTCTTGGAGGCGCAGCTGCTCTAGAGGCAAAAATAACTCATTGGTTGAGTTAAATAGGTTAAAGCTTAATGGGCAGAGCCAAAGAACCATAGTGTGATTGGTGAAGAAAAGTAAATTGTGGCCTGAGACTAAATCATCTCAATTAACTCCAAGCAAAAGCGATATTTTCACCTTTGAAATACATCCTTTTCCACCAGTGTGTTGACTTTCCAAGATCATAAATAGTGTCCATGGTCATGAATAAAATAGAAAATACATAACTGACATAGAAATGTTTTAATGTTAAGCAAAGTCCTCTCTTTCCTGTTGTTCCTATTGTTAATCCTGCTTCAATTTAACACCCTCAAACAGATGCAATCTTTTCTTAAAGCATGACTCTGCCTCTTTGTTTGCAGCACATCTCTTACACAGCACCACATGCACTATGGATTTGTCTTGGTGAGATTCAAGTGTAGATACATACAGCTGCATTGTAATGAAGTGAGCCCGCATTTAGAGATACAAACAGTTCAAGGACAAAAGAGCTCAGAGCCCATATAATACAGGAGCAGACAAGACGCCCACTGGGGCTGGCTCCTCGGCCAGTTCTCACTTATTAGGGAGGCTGGCTGAGCATGCAGACACCCTGAGGGAAGAGGATGTTGAGATGGGTGGGTGGTGCTGGGCAGAAGGAGCCACTTCAGTATTCCTCAGGATAGATTTTGTCAAGGTGATCGGGTTCAGGGGCGATACATTGTGTGCACTTCCTGTCCTCGGCTTTGAACGGCCTTGTTGGAGGTCAGCTGACAGCTGACCTTTCATTTTTTGGTTTGTTCCCTTTTAACTTCTTCCAGACTATGATGGAGGACAGAGGGATGCTCTTGAGGATAAATCTTGAAAGATCTTACATTGTTTGACTGCTGCAAGATGAGCCCCCATTGTTAGTATTTTATTGTTGTAGTGCAGATGTTTTAATCTTGTAAAAGGTTTTTTGGGCACCAACAGCTGCGTCCCTGTCAAATCGACTAATTGATTCAGCTCTACCTCTTTCTGTGCAGTGTGGGACCTCAGCAGTATGAGTTAGTAAAATCAAGTGTATATTTTACAAAGTTACAGTGTTAGTACAAAATTTACAGTTACTGGACAGTTTTTCATTGCTGATCTATTATACAAAAACACAAAAACAAAACAAGCAGAATGTATTTTCGCTCACTACAAGCACTATGGACTTTGTTCCCTATGATCTGGATTGACATTGCTTTAAGAAGGGATCTCTTCACAGCCAGTATGCAGCAGGACACAGCAGGATTCATTACAAAGACCAATAATAGGCATGTGTGTATTGTTTTGAGGCACAGTTTAAAAAATGCAGCCCTATCCTTTAATACGTGGCTTTAAAATAGTTTATTTTCCTCTGCTTTCAGTCCTGCCTCTTCTTCTCACCCTGCAGCGTTGATTGAATTTTAGCACCTGCAAATGATCTGGCCAAGGTCAATACCTCTTCTCTATCTGGTTTTGAGTGCACAGAGGCAGTGTTTACTGGGTGGTGCAATCAGACAGCTCTCCTGAATCAGTCCATAGAGGAGAGCAGATGGGTGATGCATGACAAGCCAAGGTAATTCTGGGAATTTTGAGAATTTTGTGAGACAGTAGATAAATTCAGCAAACATAAAAATCTGTAGGTTGGTAAACTAGTGAACTGCTGCATCAGTGATGTGGTGTAGGTTACATTTTGGTGCAAACGCTGCACAGTTGAGGCTAAATTCTAATGGAGAGTCGATAACCAGGTCATGGCATGTCTGAATAAAATAATGACAGACATGCTGGTAATCAAATCCTCCCTGCAGACTTTATGTGGACTGTATCATTGACCCAACAAGTGCTTGTGCCCATGCTGTCTCTGATCAATGTCTCATGCGAGTGAGTGTGACATTACTACCTCTGGGCAACTGGCAGCAGCCGCACGTGTCCTCTGCGACACCACATAGCCGACGGGCTTCTGTGCTGAGCGCAGGCACATCATGAGTAGTGTTTTACTGTAGATCACGTACTATATGGAGGTAGGAGCTAAACCTGGAGGTGGTGGTGTGAAGAGACAGTGGCAGCAAATGTGAGTCATGTAGGTGACAGAGTGACCCTTGATAATTAGTGTAAAAGAAAAGGATGAAATGATAGAATAGAATGATGATGAACACTTTACAGGAAAGTACAGTGGCTGATAAATAGTTACCATGGAACCAGTGAGAAAACAAATCACATACTAATTGCTGGTTAATGCATAAAAACAAAGTTCCTAAATAACTCAGAAATAAGGACTGTGTATTATATATGAAGTCACTGGAGAGCAGATATCTGTCTGTGCCTTTGTGGTTGTTTTCTGTCTATATACACATATTTGGAGCAATGGGCGTTCATTGACTTGTGCAAGGAACAAAGCAATTTCTACTATTTGGTCTTTAGTTAGTCTGGAGCTTCTAGTGTTGAAGTTGTAACTTTCAAACATGTTTGGGTTCTCTCTGCAGTCTCTGTTGTCTAGGCCAATGGTCGACCAGCTCCCTCTCTGTCAGGGCTCAGCGGAGCATGAGACCAGTTCATAAGACAGGGCTGTTCGGGATCCTGCACCATGATGTCACAGCCGGCCTCACACTGAGGCAGCAGCCCTTCATCTCTGGCGAGCTCCAGCTAACAAGCTCAATTACAGCAGCCACAGCTACAGTAGTGTGGCCTCAGGTTAGATGTGCCCGTCGTGCTCACAGTGACCGGTTGTACTGGGAATGTTTTTATCTTGCCAGGCTTTGTATTCAATCACAACAGGAGTAAGCAGGATGAAGGTGCTGCCATACCTGCTTACTTGTTGATATTTTCTTGAAATAACAACCAGTCTTTCAAAATCAGATATGTTGCCACTTAAAGGGGCAAGTTCAAGTAAATTACAAAAATGCGTCTTTTCTCATTTACCGTCCGCGCTGTGGTTCGCAAGCCGAGTTTACGAGCTTAATCTCGAGGGATGCAAATGGATTAATGGGATAAAGCAGCAGAAAAAGTATAATTTTGCAGCACGGTGTGGCTAAGTGCTCACTTGAACCTGTGATGAGGGGCCACAGGGGTCTACTGCTGGAGCTAATGATGATTTTCATGGATCGAATAATCAGTTAAATATTTTTTTGATTAGGCTATAAAATAGCAAAATATCATCCATCACAATTTCCCAGAGTCCAAGGTGATGTCTTTATTTTTAGATAAGAAATAAAGACATTGGGTGAGAGGTGGGATACGCCCTGGACAGATCACCAGTCTATCACAGGGCTGACATAAAGTATAATAAAGTATAGAGACAAACAACCATTCACACCTACGGGCAATTTAGAGTCACCAGTTAACCTGCATGTCTCTGGACAGCGGGAGGAAGCCAGAGTACCTGGAGAGAACCCATGCAGACACAGAGAGAACATGCAAACTCCCCAGTTTGATTGTTTCAGCTCTAAAGATCCAAAGCAAAGACAAAAAAGACATTGGGAACCACTGCTGTAGTGGAATCTAGCCATCTATGAGATTTCTGCAGCCATAGTAGTATAATGGATGTGAGTGAAATTTCATTTGTGGTGCTGACAGCAATAAAAAAAAATCCTTAAAATAATTCAATAGGAGCATTTACAGTCCACTCTGAATAATCAATAGAACATGATGGCAACAGTTTTCATATACAGTATAGGTGTGTACACTATGTGTAGATGGACATTTTTTCTCTTTACAGTAATACTTGAAATGAAAAAACAAGTGAAGGTAAGATGTTATTGAATCTTCTGATTCTGCATTATTCCAACACTACTTTTATCACAAAATAAATCTATTCACCTCCACTGTAGTGGAGAGAGAGCAGAAACCTCAGAACAGTGTACATCTCAAACCTTGGACACGTGAAAGCAAAAGTGTAGTTACATAAACAATCTTCACTCAAGGTCCACTGACGAGCCTCATGAAGTTTGCTTGGTTGTCATGGAGATAGCTCAGTTTGAACAGGTGATATTTGTAATTTGGGTGAACTCTTCCTTTAAAGACGTTCCCATTAGAAATAATGTAAATACGACAGACAGTAAAGGAGAGAGAGAGATAAATGCTGAGTAAACATCAGCTCTCTCGTCCACCAATCAGCATAAATCTAATGTATTGCGATCTCTGTAGTGTCCGTGGATACGTCCTCGTCATATCAATGCCCTGATTGAAAGGGAAAGCTGTTGGCTTTGTTACCGCTCCAGCCAGTACTCAACTGGAGAGTGGAGGTTGTCTGAAGGTATTTATACAGTTGAGGGGGAAATCTGCCAAATTCACTCATCAGCAGCCAGTATAAATCATTCTGTCAGCTTGTAGGGTTTGGTAAGGTCAGGCTGTCATTCTTTTGGTCTTAAAAAAAGACACAACTGCTCACAGAAAGCCACAGGGGATGCACAGACACAGTACCTACAGTATAGTGGAGGTTTCTCTGGAAGCCACGCTGCTGCTTATCTCACTCAGTAGGACAGCACACTCACAGGAGCTCTGGGTTTTAATCAAGAGGATGACAAATTCAGATTTATTAAGCCTCCACAAATTAAAGTCATGTTGTGATTTTACATTTTTGCCTTTATTAAAGAGTCACAGCAGAGAGAGGAGGGGAATAACTGGGAGAGAGATAAAGCTCCCAGAACAGATTCATGTCCTGGACACTGCTGTTACACGATAAGCATCCAAAAGCAAGAAATCAGTGGTGCGTAAATGTTGCGTCAGCAGCAGCCAGCCAAACTGAGACATTAAAAATAACCACCAAAACAATTTCTTGGTCTTCTGACAACACATTCTCATCTTAAGGTCAGTTAAGTAACTGTACTCAGGAAAAAAAATGTTTGCTTTTAAAAATGTGCAGTATATATATGTAATTTCTAGGGGACAGAGTTGACTTGCCCACAATAGTGGCAAATGTTGACAAGATCATAACATAGAAAATAGAAGGTTTGTGTGACTTAAATTGCTGCCCATGAATATATACTTCTGTAGGCACGCAAAGAAAGACAAAAATAGGTTTGTGTTGACCTGCATATATCATATACTGGTTTTGATGAACTGTGAGTGAGATAGCAGACTGACAATTAAAGTTTCATCTCAACTGTAAAAAAATGGCCAGGATTTAGTTGCAACATTAAGGCAATATCTGGGATATTTTACGTATTTTTTGACTTCTCACTCAAACTGTAGTGAGGGGAGTTTTTCACAGACACCAGCTGAGTCTAATTATAGACTACAGACGTGTTGTTTTCATCTCTTCCACTAGATTTGTAGCAAATGACGTAAAACACATTCAATTTCTTATAAATGCTTTTGTTCATTAGTGACAAATACTGATTGTAAAGGCCAAAAACAGCCTGGAGAATGATCAGAATTCAACTATATTTCCTGGTTCTTTTGCTTTTGCTATTTCTTGTGTTAATTCTAATATTTCACGCCAGTTTCACTGAGTCAGCACAGAGTACCTTCCTATTAAAGTCTAATCTCACTCAGTTAACTTTCCACACGTACTCAAATCTTACTTTTAGGACTTGCTCAAGCATTACTGCTCTGTGGTGGCTATTCAAAGGTGTTATCTTCTGCAAATGGTCTGAAAACATCAAAGTTACTGACGTATCTGTCATTCTGTCCTTCCTCTTTCTCTTTGGTTCAGTTTCCATTATACAGCAGAAAGAACAGGATGTTTTACACCTCATTGGGTCAGTTGAAATAGGTAGATTTCTCCGGACAGGAATAACCTTGTGTTTCCAAACTCTACATGTGTCGACAAGGTTTTTACAAGCTTAGCTCGATCCCCAGCCGTGTCTTGGTTGAGCTGACCTCCTAAACCACACTTCCTACAAGTAAATCTTTGACCTTCGACTGATTTCATTAAGGTGCTTCCTCAGTGTTTCCGTTTGTACTTAGTATTCAGGTCTCCTCTCAGGCCTGTCTCCTCGGGTACTTTCTGTATCCACGGGGAGTCGAGTAAATGTCATTTTTTCTGGAAGATAATTGGACGCGGGAACATAGCGGGAGGGATTTTCTACGTGCCTTATTCTGACAGTCTGACATCCAGGTTAACGTCTGTTCACATTGGCACTGCGGCGCCAGGAAATTCTGGGCCTGACGTGTACTATCTGACACATCACCACCACCAAATCCTAAGCAATGTGCTCTCCTGTACCCTTTTCAATCAAATTGCTCATTAAAATTCAGGACTGATGAATATTACAGAGGTGAACGGATAAACATCTCTTGGGATTTTGATCTGAGGTAGCAGTTCATCTAGCGGTCAAACATTTGACAAAACTGAGGCTCTTAAAATGTGTCTTGATGACATTAATTTTGAAGCTCTGTCGTATGTTGTATTTACAGTTAGCTCTTAAGTGTATGTAGATGGACACTAGACATTCAACTCTCAAGATATTCATGAAAACACAGTTGAATTTGTTTATATATAGTTTACAATGAGGCATAAAATCCTCTTTTAGAAATTTGGCAACCATCTCAGGCCTCAATTATACTCCCTTGCGGACACCATGGACACATAGTTCTTAATATACTTCTTTCTAGTCCTCTTGGAGGAGCACATGTACACTTAGTGCACTTGAAATTTGAGCATATACAGACATCCTCATGCACATCCTCTGATGATGACATTTACATCACACGGACCCTCACGGTCGTCCCGAAAAGTGAAATTTCTCCACACATTCTCACAAAATAGGTGATGTTAGAAGTTTGGCGATATAGTTATGATTCACAGTGGTGAGTCGGTGAACATGCTAAGGCTAGGCAATCACAAATTCCCCAAGCTATAGTCTCGCTAACAGTCAGTTAGATAGCAAGCTAGCTTTGTCTTTAACAGGACAATGAGTACACACAGTGTGTTCAAGAGGGTTCTTGAATTCATGTGCTCTTGAATATCTGCTCCTGGTAAACAAACTAGTCAGTATTGGGAACTGATATAAGACACACATATCTGGATGTGTATCAACATATTTTGCGAGAGAAGTTTCAAAAGCAGTAAACTGCATTAACATCCTCTTCATCGCTCTCAGAGTGCAGTTTCTCATGAGACCAACATGGAAATTTGACTCAATGTCAACTTTGTAATTTTGTGCTGTGAAGTAGTCTGTGTAATCTTTGTTGATGAGCTGTGATTTATGAACACTGTTGCTCTTCAGGTTGTTAGAAAACATTTTAATGATGGATGGTGTCTTAACCATGTGAAATAATTGGAACTAATTGCCCTTTTGAAACTCACTTCCTTCATGTTGCTCTGAAAGCAGTAAATTAGTGATTTTGAGACCTATTTAAAAGCTCATACTGCAAATTGGCATACCACCTGTGTAGCTACGTTGTGAAGTAGTCACTTCAAAGTTCAGGTCCCCTTTTTTATGTTGTGTGTTATTTTATCTTTGTACCTTTCCTTTTATTCCTCAGAATAATGATTTTGCTCCAAAGGTGTCTGTATGAGGAGTGTTAATGAACCTCAGTGGTGTGTCTTTCTCTGTGGCACATTTTCTCCTCTACTCCCCCTCATCATCTGACCATTTGATTGACAGACAGGCTCTCTTGTATTTCTGTGGGTGGTGCGTTACATAAGGCGGAGAGTTGATGGAGGGATGATTGCCCTCTGTACTGTCTCTTCCCATACATCCCTCCATACGGTCTTGGACATCTTAAAGTTGCAAGTAATCCATTTTTTCCACAGGCCAACTCACTGTATAGTAGAACATGTCTGAGGGCTTTTTAACTACTTGAAATATGTTAAGGTCATTATAGAGCTCCATTGCTACACTTGGTATTAAATCAAGTGTAATTTGCTGGACAGTTGATGTAGTCATTCTGATATTTTTTAGCAGAATATAAGCTAAATTAAGCTGCATTGTCTCACTTTAAGACTCTTTCCGTTTCAGTTTGTTTGGCCTCTCTAAAGTCCCCTCTATGGTCCCGCACTGTTCACTGTGTCACCACGGCAACCTAAGAAAAATTCCAGCATGTACAGTGCTTTAAAAAAAATACAAAATTGGGTTTCAGAAATGTCACTGGAAACCCTTGGAATTCTCCTCCATGCATGCCGGTCTTTAAAAATCATTACCACTGAAATGAGAAAAGTGGAATAATTCATTGACATGGTTCGGGCATTGCTGTGTTCCGATTATGAGCAGTAATAGTTTCCTCAGGGGGCCTTAAATAGAAAACCGAGGCATCCATCAGACACTAATGCTTATGATATTTTTGAATAGATAATTACCTCCAGGCCATTTGTGTGCCATCCGCTTAGAACAATCACTGAGCAAATTTAGCCAAATGCTTTAAAGTGATGCACCCTTAAAATATATGTTAACACCTAAGTTAGCGTCTTATATAACGAGCCATGTTCTCAGTGTTTTTTTAATGATTACCCGACAGATCCGGGGTTAGAGTCTGTCATGATATGAGTTGCAGTGAGTCTGCCATGTGTGTCTGTATTCTCAGCTGTATTTAAGAATCCAAGCTAACATAATTATCTCTCTCCTTCTTTCCATGCTGCTGGACCTGATCTCCCTGCTGTCCACTACAGGTAAGCCTCTTTGTGTTGCACTAACACCAAGCTTAGCACGTTTTTACACTTTACTTGCAGTGTAATGGTTCAGGCCTCTTGCCAAGCATGAAAACAATTTACTGCAGCCTAACAAGTTGTGAAATTGGAATCTGTACATTTTCCAACTGTATTATAGCCAGTGGATGTGCTGGCCTTATTTCATTGCTCTGAAGTTGGCAGCATAAAAAGCAAACATGTTATTTTGTTGGTATGTTGTGTAACAGATTAGAGGAAGCAGAGAGAAAATCCTTTTCTCTTGTTGTCTCCTCTTAACAATTCGGCGTGTGTGACATCTCATTACTGGGCTGCAGCTGATTATTCCTTTTATTATGTTTTGTTCTTTTAACAGTTTAGAAAGTGTGATATCTCATTACCAGGCTGTTTTTGTTGCTATTTGGACGTTGTTTTTTAACTGTTGTACTCTCAAGAGGTTTGTTATTTCAAATGCATGCTTCACCGAAGCGCTGCTGCTTTAGTGCCTCCTTTAAATTGTTAAAAAAAAAAAAGCAGCTCTGTATCTATGTGTAAGTGTGTGTCATATTTGTCACCGTTGTCTTTTATCTCCTGTCTTGTGTAACCGTGTTTATCTTGCTGTAGGACAATATCTTAAAAAAGGTGTTGTCTCAGGATAGTGCATCACATGAATAACTGAATGCTTAGTTTGCTGAATATCTCCAGCATAACTCTGAACTTTCAGCCGCCCTCATCACATGACCTGCTCTTATCAAAAACTCAGACCACCTGTCCTCTCTAAATCACAGAGATTTTAAACTGCCCAGCAATCAGGGGAGCACACTGCAAGAAAATGATGAAGGTTGGAGTTAGTTGAGAACAGCTGGCTGTGTATTTTAGTACAGACTTATCAAACCATTTAGAGGTCGGGGTGCTGTGCAGGTCAGCTTTGATGCAAACCTTTCTCTCTCTACATTAGTGTTAACTGTGTTGGTGTAATGGCTGTCCAGCTGTCTTTGGTTTTCTGGAAAAAAAGGCCTTTGGCTCTAATTCCTGTTGAAAAAGACTCCACCACAGTGATTTACATTGTGTGGTAATGCCTAGTCTTACAGGTCCCCCCGTCTTGTCATTGCTTGATAGAAACTAATAACTGTAATTGTAAAATAGTAGGAAAGTCCCAGAGATGGATGATTAGTTTGATGATTAATGTCAATCATATGACTGTTAGCTAAACCCCTCCACTAAACTGCCGTTGTACAATCATAGCTTGACCACTGTAACGAAGCACAGCAAGCCTGTCAAGTTTTTGATTTCTGTACGTTTTGTGTTAAGAGCAAATCACAGCGAGTTTTGAGGGTCTTTAAACCAAAAATATATTTGTGTGGTCTAACATAAGCTGCAAATGTTAGCACACCCAGCCATGGTTAGATGAATTGAATTAGCTAGGTAGATACAGCTGATTTAATCTGCGAGTGACAGATTCACACGTCAGTGGCTAGAAATGAGAAAAGTTCTGCTTGAAGTCATGAGCATTGTTGGAGTTACTGTTGTTAGCATAAAGAGTCTTTGTTAGCGCACAGCAGGTCAGCTGAACATGCAGAAAAAAGTTACAATCTAACATATATCAAGAATGTAATTTCCAATGATAGGTAATAATCAATGAACATTAACTTTGTATTTAAATTGAACACTTTTTTCTCAAAGCAACTAAATTGTAATAACTGTCTCAGAAATGTTCTTTTTCCTTCATATAATTAGTGCCAAATTACATAGCTCTTTACAGGAATCCTTATTGGAACTATTGGGAAATTATAGACTTATAAAATATAGAGTTACCCATTGTTCTCCTCCCTCATACTAAACAAAGCATAGAGCATAAACAGTACAGTATGTTGCAGTATTTGTTTCAGAGATTCATTCTCCCGCTCTGTCAGTTGCGTGTTCCCAGTTTTGATTCCCTTTAGCTGTTTTGGATGCTGCTGTTACAGAGTGTTTCATGTATTTGCTTTAATGTGTCTTCCAGGAGGGATTTGAAGCTTTGATCCTGCAGCAGTACTGCACTCTGGCCACCATTCCAAATTATTGCCCACCGAGCGCCAAATGCCGGCAAAAATTGGCTTTGGCTAGAAAATAAAATGAGGTCACCAGCAAGCTGGGTGGTAATTTATTTTTGAAAGTGCTGCCAAGCTGAAATCACAGTCTTCTGTTCTCTGACCAGCTGAGATTATGTTGGAACAATAATATGACCCCTGTATGACCCACTGAAAGATTGTGATGTGAGGATGTGGGGAAATAAAGCCAACATGATAAAAAAACTGTTGTAACAAATCTAAAAGTCTGAGGCCGGTAATAGCTGCAGTGTTCGTTTCACTCCACAGCACAAAAGTTTTCAGCAGAACAAACGACATCCTGAGGAATTTGCTGTTGTTGTGTGAGAGGTGGAATGATGCAGTTTAATGCTCAGTAAAAATGAGTTTGGATGGTAAATTTCTCAGTTTACCTGCCACTGGCAGATGGGTCAGGAAGTAAATTCTGGTTCCTGGCTCCGGCTGTCGGGCATCATGCCCTGCAACAGGCGTGCAAGCGTCAGACGGATGGAATTAACATGATGAATGCAGCAAGGCTATTCATCATAGCAAGAGGCTCTCTATCACAGTGTAATTACCACTCTGCCAATGTTTGCTCTTCACACAGATGAAAAGGGAAAGGCGCAGATTCACAACCTTGAGCTTCCCCTTGAAAAATGTCTGTTGTCACATTTGTCTTTCTACATTCGAGGTTGAATGTGAAATGCTCCTTATTGCCACGTTTGCGAATGACTGAAACTTAACAGTAAATATCTTGATCAGTTAAGAAAAAAGTTTTAAAAAGTTCTACTAAATTATCCACTTTAGTAAGGTTCCATTTAACCTTCACATCATCAGACTATTTTACTCTGTGTGCACGGCACAGTAGATACTTAGAGCTTGGAGTGAAAGTGGAAATACGTCAGTTCTCCATACATTGATGCCATGACTCCACGTATACATGAAATGTAGGAGGTGATAAATCATACTTTTTACTAGCTGTAATGATGCTGTAGCTTATGCCACCATAAATAAACCAACACTCGCACACTGTCCACCCCCGCCCAACACCTTTAGTTTCATTTCAATGGCCTAAAGACATCTAGAGAATTAATTTTTGGTTGATATTGACGCCTGACGAAAACTAAAGAAATTATTGCTTTTGTGAACTACCTGTATAGTGCAACACTTCAAGAGACTGAAGACATGTTTTTGAAGAAACTCCTTGTGGCATTTAAAGATACAAAGTAAAGCTCCAGTAAAAAGGATGTACGGAATTGGCTTGTTCCTGTATGGCGCACAATGTGATACTGTTAACACCTGTATCCCAGGTGTAGCTTAATGGTATTCCAACCAGTGACTGACCTCAGCCAGCTGGAGAAATGGCTGCTCCTGTCCAGTGTAGTATCTTACAGTAAAAGTGATTTATCATTCAACCCCAGAGACACAGGTAAAAGGGTTAACATTTCCCTGGATGTGAGATGACATTAGAGGATTGAGTTTTGTTCAGCTCGCTCCCACTTCCCACCGTTATTTTGATTTATTCTGAATTCTTCCAGCCTAATCACATTCAAATAGCACAGCTAGATCTTGATTTCATTGGTGCAGCAGGGGGCCTCTCCTCCTCTCTTTTCCTCCTCTTCTCGCTATAGGTTGTTAAAATCCCTCGTTTATAACCACATGGTAAAATCCTTTTAGTATTCATGCTGGGACTGCCCTCTGACTTCTGCATTTGTCATTTAAAGGGATATAATTAGCTAATGGAGTGTGTCTGACTCAGGTCAGTTAGTCTGAGGCAGAGTTCTAGTCAAAAGATTCAACCAGCCCCTCAGTTCCATTTTAGCCTGAATATGATTTAACTCGATGGATGTTGGCTGCTGTTGCTTTTGCTTTTAAAGAGCCCCTTGAATAAATGAATACCAGAGCGTGCAGAGGAGAAACTGCTATAAATGATACAATGAAGAAAATGTAATGTGTTGAGACTAAATATACTTTATTCAGCTGAACATGCTGTGCTCTTAATCTAATGTGTTTGCACATTTTATAGACAAGGAATTTAATGGACAGCCAGCGTGCTGTTTTAATCAGTGATTGCTGCAGACCTGGATTTACTGTTCTGTTATCCCCCACCTGTTGACCTAAATTTCATCTCAAGAGCTACCTGCGTTTGCTTGCATTGCAGCTCCACACACTCCACCATTAATGCCCCTGCACTTGTAAACAAAGTTACATAACGTGTCAGGGTGCAACAGAGGCAGCCAAAATTCTGCAGAGTATTTTAGAAGCATCTCTGAAGCTTGCTCCGTGAATAATTCAGAGCTGCTACCGTGAAGATGCATAAGCCGCTGCCCTCGTCTTACGTGTTTGCTGTCATGTTTTCTCGCAAAGGACAAGGGTACGCTGGCCACCGGGGGGGGTTCACGGAGAGATCCCCCATGTCTGGGTTACACGGGCTTTTTGGCTGTAGAGCAAGCAGACTTAATCAGTCGGATATTGGCTGCCTTTTCAGGGTCAGTGGTCAAAGTCATGGAGGCAGCTTGAAATGAAAGATGCAAGAAGTGTATAAAAAGTTTATAAAATGTGTTTTGTAGGATGTATTTGGCTGTTGTAGCTTTCTGAATTTTGCAGAATGTATTTATAAGGCTTGTCATGCCCCATTTAATTCCATCCCTTCTATTGGAATTGGTACTTTTACTTATGTAAAGGATCTGAATACTTCTTCCACCACTGAAAGTCACACAGTAACACAACTGATAGAGGCAGCTGTATTCCTGTAGCTTCTGTGTTTTGTGCATTAGAATAATTGAGTCTGGTTGTGATGTATAGAGATGTTTCTGGTTAAACAAGATGGATCTTACGCTTTAATAAAAGGGTCTATCTCTGTAGGAATCCTACTTATAATGTAATCAGACACCTAAAAGGTCTAGAGCTTATGGGAAATGACGTCCTTTAAAGGCCACAAGAAGAGAAATACTGAGTAGACTGAATGTTGACAAAATGCAGACCATAAATAGCATCAAAAACGAAAGGGTTTGATGTAATGAAATCGTAAGGATTCTAACAGTAGGCAGCTCTGCTCATATTCTCAGCATCTTCCTTGACTTTAAGCACTTAGGAAGAGCCCGGTCTCTTCCCAGAATGCCCCTGTGGCCTCACTGTGGCCCTGCGCTGGGCCGGGCTGTCAGCCTTCCTCACATCAGCTGGGTGAGGCGGGCCAAGCTGAGAGGTCACGGCTGGACAATCTACTGTCTACATGTCTCGCCGGGACTCTGCCTCACTCTCATAACTGTCAGGGAAGAAGATTAAGAGGTGTGTGTGTGTGTGTGTCTGTGTTATTGCATAAGTGGATGTATTGAGGAAACAGGCTGATATCTAAACCAGTCCCAACCTTAAACATCTCTATTTTAAAAACTTCAATTCATGCTTTTCGTCAAATCCACCACTGAGGTGAAGCCTCAAATCTTCTTAGACGTAAAGCTTCCTGACACGTCTCTAGAGTTTTCTTCACTGAAGTGTCATTCTCTCAATAGTGGTGCAGTGATGTGTCTCCAGGCCACAACTACCAGTGAGGACACAGAGGTCGTGTTCCTCTGCAGTTTTTTCTGTCACGTCCACTTTCATTTCTCACACATTTAGCTTGATTTTAGGAGAGCCTCAAATTTAAATACTGGTCTAGAATGCACACTGTGAGCCTGAGAAACAGTTAGAGTCTCATTAGTCTACGACCCTGTTCATGATTTGGGCATTTTTATTTGCACTCAGCTACATACATGCATCTCTGTTAGCTCCCAGTCGCAGCATAAAGTGGCCCCAGAGAAATTAATTTGAGAAATGGGTGGTGGCGTAGTGAATACTTGTTGGTCGTGGAGTGGCTACAGTTGGTTGTGGCTAGCTTAGCTTGTAGCAAAATAGATACAATGAGCAATGCTCTTTTAAATCCAAGTCAAGTCACAAGTTTTCATGAGCTAATTTCAAGTTACTTGTGTCTCATGTCTACAGCTGTGATGGTTTCTGACCTGTATGGTTCAGTCAGTGTGGGAAAGAATAGGAATTATTTCATTGCATTAGTTCCTTTTATGTCTATTGAAAAAGAATAAAAAAGAATATGAGACGAAATCACTTCATGAAGAAGTCCTCAACAAATGCTTTTAGTCACATGGCAACAGATGAATAAACAAATCTAATGTGCCAGACAGTGCATTTATTCCTCCAGTTAAAACTTTCCACACTGATGGACAAATGCATCCTGCAGATTTACACCCATTTTTATCCACTATGAAGGATATATCAACACTTCTTTTGCCCTAACAAGACCTCTCCCTCTTCCTCTGATGACATAAACCTCCTCTTTTATCCCTTTCGTTGTCCAATCTTTTAATTATCCTCTGTTGCTAAGGTAGGTTTTTTTTTACTCTTTAGACAAGTGATCCAACAGATAAGGCAGCTGAGGGATAAAAGATCGATTGGAGTAAAGCGCTGCTGCAGGGGCTGAATTAGAATTTGTCGCAGCCCCCCTCCCCGCTTTCACTTCACAGCAGATCATCTGACACAGACGCAGAGAGACAGATACTCACATCGCGAGGGAAACAAAAGAAAAAAATGGAGAAACAGTCAAGTTAAAGAAGAAAGAAAGAAGCTCATTTCCCTTCCTCTCTCAGTGTGTGTCAGAGTGTGTGAGAGCGCTCAACATCACTGATGTTTCTTTAGAGGGGCGAGGGATCATTATGTTTTTCTGTGGCAGTAAATTAGACAGCTGCGGCGCAACCAGCAGAGGTATTAATCAGGAACCGCTGCCCCTGTTGGCCTCACTGAGTCAGGATTGACTCTCCTGAAGGGGATCAATTGAATCAGCTGTGACTCGCAAGGTCTCACATTGAAGTGATCAGGGAGTCGTCGTAGCTTGACTTGTGGATTTAGAGAGGGAGCAACGGCAACTCCTCTGAGGGAAGCTGTGGGGATAGGCCAGGAGAATTGGGGCTTTGCAAAGAGATTTGAATTTGCTCTGAGGATTTTCATTGCTCTGGATTTTGAAATATGCTCTGTTAAGCTCTCATATTGATCTGAAGAGGAGAGAATGAGGACAATGCCATCTTGGCAATGACAGTGAACAATGGCCTTTTTTAAAAGGCAATCATAGAGTCTTTCAGTGTGATCCCAGCCACCTCTCTGACCTGTTGTTACTTGACCTTATGGATTATTTGAAGGCACTTTACTTGGAAAGTACAGTGTTTTAAAATTGTCTGTTGTATACTTCGCCCTGTGCAGTCACCTTATGTACTGTACTGTATAGGTTGTCTGAATAAGAGGAGGTGGTCCTCACCTTTAAACAGCTTTTGTCTAAGAGGGTTTTTAGACAGTGATGTGTTTTTGCACCAAATCTGATCTGGATTAAGCTTCAACCCTCAAATACATTGATACACTTCTAAAAGATATGTTGTAGTTTATTCTTATTTATTGTGTATTTTATTGTGTATGTGTGACTGTGTGAATGACAGATATATTTTAAAGGTAAAAGTGCTATATAAATGCAGTTCATTCCAGCCCAGGGAATCCAGTCCACTGCCTGTCTGTCACAAGTTGTATAATGTCATCTGTCACTCTGGAGGGAGCTTCATTAAGTCAAAGAAAATGCCCCCGTAATTATGTCATTAGGGTTATCTCGACTTTAGCTTGTAGACGTCAGATCTTTAGCAAAAGCCTGTGCTACAAACTCAGGGTGTGGAGAAAGAAACGTGACTGAAATAGTAGTTTTTGGACTGGATCTCGACACTTATTGCAAGACATTTCCCCTCATATTTTCTATCACTTCTCCTTATGTTAAATTGCTGTAGCATCTCTTTAACTGGCAAACAGTCCACTATCAAATGTCATTAAATTCAACAGAAATGATGATGTTCAGCTAATTGCTTGTCATTTATCAAGCAGGAATGCATTTACATTTACTAGCTTTAGTTTCTTCGATTTACATCATATTAAACTGGATATCCTGGGTTTTTCAGTCTTTGTCGGACAAACCAAGCTATTTGAAAACATCAGCTTAGAGTTAGTGGAGTTATAATGGACATTTTTCCACATTCTAGTTGATGAATAATAGATGAAGCTGTGATAGATGGCTGTGGTTAAGTAATTAAGCTGCTTTGAATCATGTTTAGACATGGAAGCATTAACTTTGTCAATAGTGAGTTTATATATTTTAGCTAGAGCTAAAACAGAACACACTTTGGCGTCCATTCCCAGGTGCAAACTATTCTGTTGTTCCCGGTGCTGAAGGCCTGGTTAGCTTCAAACCATACTTACAGCCCTCGTTATAATGATCTGTCTCATGTTCAGATGACAAGGATATGCCACATGTCAGGGGTCTGACCTACAAATAAGGTTTTCTCTGCATCTATGTTGCATCAGCATCCACTGTTCTGTGTTGGGGAAGTATAATTCAAAGATTTGTTTTTTACTCAGCCTATCAGAATGTTTATATTGATTGTAAATGTACAAAAAAAACAGTCATTGTCACTCATTTAAATGATTATTCCCACAAAATCTGCAAATGGCAGATCAGGTTGGGTGATGCAACATTTCTAAACATTGGTACGGAGTGTTGCAACTGCAACTGAATGGAATCTGTGTTTTGTAAATAAGTGGAATATAAACATAATTATTCAGTATCACCTTGCCTTCCAGTCTGCAATTAACCTAAGCTCGACCCAGCAGCAGTGACTGCAGCTTGCCTGATAATCAAGAGTGAAAAATAATCTCAACAGCCGCTGCAGTGATGAGCGAGGCAGGAGGAGTGATTATTGATCTTGTGGAGGTTGTGATGGCAAAAATCATTCAGCCCATCCAGCCAGAGTGGACACTGCCCGGAGGAAAACATGCATTGATCTCACTGTACCAACACAACTCTGTTTTCAGAAAATATTATCTCTAAATCGCAGCTACTGACACAGAAACTTTAGTTTTCTGTGTTTAAATAACCATTGTTTACAGAAGTATTTACCTGTTTTGGGAACAGATGTGGTGAAAAGTTTCACTGAGAAACAAGTAAGCCGAACATTTTCAAGGATATATGGTAGTTTGGCACATAACTGATGGACACCACACTCAAATGAGCTTTAGTCTAATTCAATTACTCCATCAAAGCTGTCGTTTTCACCATGAGCCCTGGCGTAGGCTGTAATTTGAGTCAAACTGTGCAGCGCTCTGACAAAAACGTCTCGTACAGTTCTTGATCAGTGGTGCAATTAGAGCACAAAATAAAGAGCCAGAATAAGAAAAAGGAGGATGGCTCTTTCCTTTCATACTTTCATTACTTACAATTTTGGCAAGAAACCCTGCCAAAGATGCAGCACTTTATCATGTTTAGTGTTTCAGAGCTTTGGTGTCTTGTGATGTTTTTTTGAACACCATTTCCCCCCCCCCCCCTTTTCACTTTGGAGAACGTTTGGCTGATCGCATGCTGAAATATTTTTATCTGATTCCAGTGCAAATCAACGCATCAAGTACTGTCCAGAATCTGGTTTGATTTGTCATAACTCTAGAACACCCACATGCCTCATTTGTATCGCCTTGTTGCAAGAGACAGACCCTCATTTGTAGGAAATTCCTGCAACAATTAGATTTTTATTGGAAACAGGCTGAACAGGTTTTCACATGTTTTCAACACGTGTGGTGAACATCCTCTGTGAAAACATCCTTCTTAGCACTTAATGTCAGTAGTGGAGGAAGCATAAGTTTTTTTATTTTTCTATTGAAAATGCTACTTAGGAAAACATAAAATGACTACTCTGACATTCAGGACTCAATTACAGACAGGAATGACTTGTTAAGAAAGAGACTCTTTGCAGGAAGCATGGCCTTCACCAGTATGATGACCTCACAGAGCTGTTGATGTGTCTCCTGAGCAGCAGCAGAGAGTGAAACCATGATCTTTATAATCCTGACCTGCCCTGGCATCAGTGGCTTCTGTCAGCCAGAGTTACGGTCCAGGTTTATGGGGGTATCCCTGCACCTTGGCGGGGCCCCCAGCTCCCTCCTCTCCCATCCCTTCCCGCCGGTGTGCCCTACATCAGCCTGCGTCTTTATGAGCTGTCTCTGTCCTGTCTACCTCCCTTAATCTCACAGCTGCTATTAACAGGGGCAACTGTGGCTCCAGCCTTGCATGGCAACACTGCTGTCTAATCCTGCTGCTGCTCTTTGGAGGGATGAGGTGAACTGCTGACGCACTGCTCATGGAGACGAAGGGAGGGACGATCACTGAGTCTTCAGAAAGGAGGAGAAATACGTTTTTTTTTTTTTTTAACCCTTTTTTCTTTGAGAAAAAAAATACTCTGGATATACACTTAGTCCTTAATAATGCCATTATATTCTGTATCCTTATAATTCTTAGAAAAGCTTAGACATGACCTCAGACTCCTGCTTTTAAGTATTTGAATTACTGAGAGTAAGCAGAAATAATATTCCTCTTTATACAAACTAAATGCAAGACAAATGACTATGGCAGCCTTTCTGCATTGTGGTCGCCTTTGGCTGCTAAGGTCCTTTTTTGTCTTGCTGTATGTTGGAAGAAACCCAAATCTAAACCTTGAAATGTCAAAACAGTTGCACCACACATAAGTGAATGTTGAGCTACTCTCTGCTTATGTATGGCCAATGTGTGTGTTTGTGTGTGTTTATTGCATAGAGGGATGAGTCTCCCTAATCGGATTATTACACAAAAGCACGCTGGTGGAAACAGAGCTGGGTAATTAGGAGAATTTTAGCAGAATTCAATGGTCTATTAATTATTCTTGTCAGTCTGTCTGTTGTATCTCTGTGTGGCATCCACAGATAGCTGAGAGGGTATGGCACAAGATGGTTAGCTGCTAAGTCAGAAAGTGTATTTCAGTTGGTTTTGGGCCACAACTAACAATTATTTTCATTGTTGGTTAATCTGTATTTTGTTTTGTTTGATTAACTGATTAACTGTTTAGATAAAGTTTTACTGTCATTGTCTCTGACAGTTAAATGGCATCTGCATCTCTAATCAGGTCATAAAAATATCTAAAAATAACAATTTAACAGTACTGTATATTGTATATTCAGCATAGTCAGAAACACTAATATACAGTATCAAAGAAAGAAAACCATTGGGATATTGTTAAGGTATAAACATCAACAACTTTTAGTTTTTCATCAGATTTTCATCAAGATATCAAGAGACAGAATCATGCGAGAGTGGACTAAGTGAGTTTCCTCTGCAGATCCTCTAAAAGCAGTTCTACTAGCCTGGCTTTCAGTTGAGAGTTTTAGTGTCATGCCAAGTTGTTTTGGAGGATTTTTCCACCATGTCTTTCCTCAACATATACAGGAAACACACTTAATTGTGGTGACACACAGAGAATTATCACGTGATTCTGCAGCACTATGAAGCATTTTGAGCATTCAGCTCATTGTTTTGGTTTCATCTCTAAATGCTTTATCTTCCATAGCTGTTATATTGCACTCTCTGGACTCTGTGGCTGTCCATGAATAGATACAGGAGTGTGTGTGTGTGTGGGGGGGGGTGGAGGGTTATTCGGTGCGCTGTTTATTTGAATGACGGCCCCTGAAGAGGAAGTTCTTGATATGTGATTAAAGATGTTCCTGTTTGTGGAAGTTTAAGGAGATAATCACTGGGGTGAGTCAGATGATTGATGATTGTAGTTTCAGTCAAGTGTGCCCCATTGATGTCTTCAGCAGTTCTGATAACCTGCTTCAGCATTTTCTTGTCAATAACATGTCAGAAAATATTAAAAAAATACCTATAATGACTTCCCAGAAACCAAGGTTACGTCCTCAGGTTGCTGTTTTTTTCTGAACATCTTTCCAAAACTCAAAGATATTCAGTTTACAATAATATAAAACAAATGAAGCATACGCTAACATGAGAGTTTGACTTAAATGATTAGACAATAATTTTCAATTGTTATCAATTAATTAGCTATTTGTTTCAGCACCAGTTAATTTGAAAAGTTTAATTGGAGTATGATGATGATCAGCAGATTTTTGACTTTAAATTTGTTGCTCCACTTCATGTCTCTGGATATCAGTATGTTGCCACTGGGTAATACACGGAGCCACTTTTAATCAGCGGGCTTCCCAGAACAAGACTGGATGTGTTAAATTGCTCTCTCCTGAAAAATTAAAAATCAGCAGGATGTCATCGCGAGGCACAGAGGAACAGGCCTGTCTCATTTTCTTCCCACAAGTGTACTACACATACCGCGTTCATTCCTATGGGTCTGTTATCCCACTCTGTTATTCCACGCCTGTCACCCCAACTGTTAATTATTCATGGTTAATAACCACCTGCATGGGCTTAATTTTGGACCTGACATTTCATTAGCTAATATCAGATGCCTTCATTTGTTTTCTGGAATCACAATACAGGATATTAAGTTGGATGACATTAACTTCCCAGATGTAAAAATATCTGATGAACCCTGTAAAGTGTAAATCACTTAATATTTCACCCACTGGAAGTGTAATTTCAGGTACAGGTTTTATAGCTTAGTACGTATTTTGTCTCTGTAGTGTGATTTTCTGTTCTGATAGCATGAATGATGAAGTTTGGGTTGATTTTGTGAATTTGCTGAGGGCTCTTTTTGCACTCATGGACTGTTATCACGGGCCCCAGATGTACTGATGAGCCCTAAGGAGTAAAGAGTCATGGAAAAACAGACACTGACAGAATTAGAGTAAAGAGGAGAAGAGAAACACATAAAAGTGTAGCTCAATATGAGATATCAGCTGCATCTCCCAGATCATCTCTTGCACTAAATTCTCCTCCAACTTTTAGGGTGTTTGGCCCTTTGGTCTGCTTATGCAACATTTGACGGGAGGATTGGCATTTCTGTATCAAGAAAACCTTTGGTGTCTAGTTGCATAACTACAAACTTTATGCCAGTCTTCATCATTAGTGAAGACAACTATGATTCAGACGTCAGTGTAAAAAAAATACAAATCTTTTTTGCTTAATTGATTTCTGGTGTAAATAAGACAATTTAAGTCTAAGTAAGAAGAGAAATGGGAATTTTATTTGGACTTTGTTTGTCATTTTCTCTTTTCCATAATACTTGCGTTTATCATTTTTACGACCATGTACACACTGCAGGGGCAGCCACAGTGTGGAAATTTCCCCACATTTCTCTGCTTTTGACTTTGGGTTTAAATCCTATACAAATCCTCCTCTCGTTGTGTCGGTCAACTCTCCCTTCATCCACTACTCTGAGATGTGATTCTGCTGCTGCACAGACACTTTCAGTTTATAATTGTAGTGTCTGACTAAGTATTGAGTAGTATTTGAAGGAAGGACAGAAATAGGTTTTATGTCTTTAAAAGAATGAATAAAGATGATGGACAAGTTATGTAATCTGTGTGTGCCTGAACACAGTGTAACACCAGTAACACCTACTACTGCAGCAACCCCTGAGGGGCAGTGCTAACACAACACTGACATATTATCACCTTATGGTGAATGTGTTAGCAAAAAGTTGCCTATTTACAAATCCAGCATGCAGAGAATGACATTTGGCAATATTTTTCTGGCCACGTGACTGAAGTCCAAAGGCCAATAATCACCCTCCTTTTGGCTCTTTAGCTGCTAAATGCTCCACTGTGTTATATTTAAGTGTTTAGTATTGCTACATTGCCAATATTTGCGAGAGTTAACAATGCTAATTCTTTTTTTGCCTCTATTTTGATCACTTTTCTTCTACTGAAGTTAGCATGCTAACCAGTTAGCCCCAGCCCATCTTTGTGATAGCGAGTCACTCTAGTGTCCAGTCTGCCCTCAGTCCAACATGAGAAGATGAAGAAGTAGCGCTGCCCAGAAGGCGCATTTTAACCTCTTCTTGTGTAAATACAGCTGTTAATGTTAACGTTGGCTAGGTAGGTAAAAATGTACATATAGCACCTCTAAAGCGTTCTCATTGGAAAGAAAGAGGTGTGCAGGGTCTGGAAATAATTCTAATGAGAGGACATAAACACCTGCTGTCATTGAATGTAATCCAGGGTTTTGCAGAATTTTTTAATGTATGTGTTCTCATCTGGCAAACTGGGCTGTGAAATGATAAGTGTAAATAGGGCCTTCTCATAATGCTAATCACCTTTGATTATTTAATAAAATCTAAAACACTGGACAGAACTGAACTGCCTGCCAAAGACGATTCTGGTGTTTATCCTCTTCTCACAGTTAAGATACGATTTCTCACCAAATAGCCCAGAAACTAGACACAGTCCTTCAAGCGAGTTGAGTCTGAACACCTCTGTAGAGGACAGACACTCTCTGTTCCTGTCCTCTGTTCAGTAAGAAGCCGTCAGTATCAACCATTGTGTGGATATCAGATCAATCCTCTCTTTTCTGAGGTGCACAAGTCTGATGGAGCTTCTGCTACAGTGAAGCCATTTTCGCCGTGTGTTTCCTTTCATGCACACAACGATCCACTCTGAGCGCTTGAAAGGAGGTGGGGAAGGAAGCGTGCCTCTGATTAAAGTAAGCTCCCTCTGAGTTGTGACCCAGCCTGACCGTGGCAACGCTCCAGATCTGCTGATGAGGACGCTTCACTGAGGCAGGCACTCTCTCCCCCTCTCTCTCTCTGTCTCTCTCTCTCTCTCTGACACAGGGGTTTTCTGTTGGACTCGTAGCTCCTCTGTCTATAAACATTTTCCCCGTCAAGTGCCGGCCTCTAATTCACCTGGCAGCTCACTCAGCATTATATAAGACATCCCAGTGTTTTTACTGTAAAAGTGAAAGCCTTAACCCAGCGTGCTGCAGGCTCTTGTGAATCAAACTGCAAAAAGGGATCAGCAGAACTTGTTAGTGCTCGGACTTACAGGACACAGATATTGAGGTAGATCCCTAAAATCAATCATTATGGCTCTGTACAAACTCAAAAATAAATCTCCTTAACCACTTTGGTTGCAGAAGTTTGGCAGACTACATTTGACTTTACTTCGATGAGAAGAAACATAAAATATTTTTTAATTAGCAAATGAATTAATACATGATTCCAGATTGTACTTGTCCAGTAATGTAATGACACGCATCAGTACCTGCCAAATAATTTGTGCAGACTAATTTAGATTTGGCATTGGGGGAGCGCACTCAATTTTGAGATGAAAAGTTGAGAAATTCCCAGTGCAGTTTAAAAACTTCAATCAAAGCTCCAAGGTTAAAATCCTGCTGTTTTGAACCCCCCCTCTGCTATGAGTGGTTTATGTTCTCTGTAGCCTCTAACCTGTAACTTAAGAAGATATTTAGGAAAGAATAGTATGTTACAGGATCTGGATCTGTCACTTAGGTTTAGCTCGTACGCAAAAGAAAAACAATCAGAGCTGATTAGAAGAGAAGTAGTGAAGTAATTGTTGGAGAAAACCCAGAAACAGATGGAGCAACATGTAATGTAATTACTGCTGGAAAAAAAGAAGGCTTATACTTGTTATCCCATGCACATTATGAAGAAATATATTGTAATAGGTGATAATACATTACAAAGTTTTGTGAGATACAAAAATAAGAGGCAAGGTGAAGGTAAACGCTGTGGATACCTTTAATTTGAAATATGAAACTTGTGCATGGATAACAGTGGCAAAACTGTCCTTTTATATAATACATTTTCCCATAGACAGTGTTACATGACTCACAGTTTGATTGGCATGAAAAACTCCCAATCATCGGTCCAAATGATTAACGACTTCCCTACAAAATATCTGGTTCTTTGAGAAAAATTTCAAGGTAAAACCTTGTGGACACTACATTTCCTGGGTAGAGGTGAACTGCAACTCCCAAGGTGCATTTTGGCAAGAAACATCCAATCCCCAAACTTACAAATCTGTTTCGTGAGTCGCTAACTGTGGCTGAGAAGATTACTATGTTATGAGAAAACTGAAAAGGCAGTCACCAGCTTGAATCAGTTCACTTTTGAATTCTGTGTCAGTTTTTATTTGAACTCCCTACTGACACCGTTTTTTTTTCTCCATAGCAACGCCACCCGATCTGAATACTTCTTCCACCTCTGCATATGAGAGAAATAAATAAACATTGCCAGTATATTTTTATGTAGCAACCTAGAATATATCCTTTTGAGGATTTTGAGGGGCTATTTCCAAGCTACTGGCCTGCATTTTACCTCACTGCTTTTCAGTATAAATTCACTTTCACCACAATATCCCCCATATGTTCCCCATGTATTGTCAGTATACTGTGTACGTACAGTGGCGGCTGTAAAACCACATTGGATTTGCTGTATCAGAGCCCTGTGTGTCTGAACAGCCGGTGCGTTGATGCTATGTCGCCGTTTTGATCTGTTCTTATCTGTTTGGACAGGAAGGTTCTCAGGTCAGAGGTGGGAGATAACAAAGGCTGTCTAAGGAAGACATCCAGTCTGTGATCAGACACTTTTTTGGCAAGCTCAACATGGTGATGGAGCAGCGGGAGTGGCAACAGGCCCCTCCAGCTGCTTCTTGCTTCGGTGCCAAAGCCAATTTTATTAGGTGGATGTTTAAAGGTTTAGTACAGATCCATGCAGATGTAGATCCAAATCTCTGCTGGTCATTAGGAAACTCCTTTTTTTATTTGGAAAGAAACTTGATAGCCTGTTTTGGCCCTGTAAGGACTTGATTTTGGTCCTGGTTTTAACTTCAGCTTCTACTGGATTTGTTGAGATTAACTAGGTGGTTTTACCTTTTTCCAAGTATTTGTACTGAGGAACATGGAATGCATTTCTTGGTAATTGATAGAAAAGCTATTATATAAATCTTCTATAACCCAATACCAGAGCAGAGAAATAGTTTCAGTAGGGTTAAGGATTATATATTCAACAGTTTCAGGGGTGCTAGTTTGTAAATCCTACAGTGAAACCTTCCTCACTCTGCCAAAAGGAGCTGCCAGTGCACTTAAAAGAATTTCATTTAAATTGGTTTCAATACTGCATAAATGCTGTTTCAGGGGAAACACTGAATCCTTATAATTTTCAGCCAGCACAGTGTCAGTTGTCAGTCAGTCGCTCCATCTCTCTGAATTTCCTGAACAACCATTTGATGGATTTACATTCAATTTAGTGCAGACATTCCTGCTTCTTAAAAGATAAATCCCAATGACTTGGTTGGTCCCCTGACTTTTCATTAAGTGTCACCTACAGCTCCAAAAATTTCCATTTCTCTTTCAAGGATGCCTCAAAAATGACAGCATCAGCTTTACTTTACTTCTAAAATAGCATGCTAATGTTACCATAAAAAACAAACCATTAGCATACTTAACGTTGGCTTGTAAAATATTAACAACAAATGACCAATAGGTCACATGTGAAATGTAGTATGTGAATATGCTAATGCTAGTGTACAGTTTGCGTACTAGCTAACAAGGTCATTAACGTTCAGCTCAAATCACAATGTATGTATGTCTGTAATTTGTTTATATTTTATATTTCTTATTTTCTAATCCTTGTCAGGGACAACTACTTTTGTTTTAGAATTTTCTGGTACTTATAGAGCATTACAGCCTCACGGGGCTGCTAGCTTGGCCATAGTCATTAGCTTTGTAATGATTTTGTTGGCGTGAAAATGATCAAATATAAAGATACTGAACATCAAAACAACAAAATATTGGCAGCCTATACAAATAGTGTCCCAGGATGAAAGTCTGTTTTCAAAGCCTGCACATGTTGGTATCTCTCATTAAAAAAAAAAAACATACATGTTTTATATGGAGATACAGTCATATCCCTATAGACTTTATACTTGCATGTACCCACACTGACATAAGCTATATTTACACATAGCTATTATTTTGGGATGCTATGGCAGTTGACAGAAGTCCTGTATCTGCAGCCTGAAAGCAGTATTGTGAGGGGTAATCTATGTAATTTTCTAGTAGGAGTACTATATGCGTGAAACTCATCAGACTGATTGGCATCTATCATTTCAAATTTGGGTCAACAAAATCCGTCTCTCAAACAAGGAGAGAATCTGGTCTTATCATTAGTGAATATATTATAATTGAGTCTATTTGATATCCTCAGAGATGCTTGCTCTGTATTTGAACTTAGATATAATACCAACTGTTTCTGCAGCTCCTGTCAGGAGTGCACTTCTGATGTTTTCATTATTGCTCTGGAAGGTATCTGCTGGTATGAGGCCAGAGTTATTATATTTCACATCACCTGTGCTTAATGATTCACTCTACAAAGACTTTATCACTCTGTGATATTCATACTGAAGCTTTTTTAGAATTTATTTTCTTAACAGTAAGGTGGGGGTGAGGTTCCAAGATTACTGGAGTGGAGATGAAAAGTGTACAAAAGGATCCTGCTTGTCATTCTTCATATCCCACCGGCTCAGAATTAGTCTTTCCCCACTTTGCAGGGAGGAAGTTCAGCTGGCTCGTTTCCGAACAGCATGAAGATTTTTCTCACTTTACTCTCGTCCTCCTCTGACTGAGGACAGACGCTATTTAATTACTCTGGCCAATTTAATCAAGTACATGCTAATCTGAATTGATTTTGACTTTAACCTTAATTAGTCTGGCCGGTTGTATGACTGTTCGTCAGAGTGAGATCTTGAAGGTCTCTATTTGTTCAGCTGCGATTTGGCTGATGATCACATGACATCAATACATCAGGAAAGATGCATCTCACCGCTGAACTGTGGTATTTTCAAGACGGTTCACCAAGACAGAAAGGCATTCATCAGATTTTTATAAAATCTGCGGAATTGTTGCAATTCACCACTTCATTAAGCCAGCATGTGTTCATATAAGGTCAAACTCGGTTGCATGTTTTTTTCGAGATAACATTAATGTCTCAGATGCTGATGAATAATAAACCTCACAGCTGCCCTGCAGTATTTTATGGGCATTTTTGGGCCATAGATCAGTCCAGTTAAAAGATAACTCTTACAACCTGGATTTTGTCCATCATTCCTATCAGTAATAATAGTAATGATACTGAATTAACCAGTTTAAAAGTAGGAAAGGTGTCTCTCACAAAGAGAGATGTTTTGACTCAAAACTATGACCTCTGCTGACTGTAATGCCACTTTTACAGACATTTCTCATAGTTTTTCTTGAATCTTGATGCATGATACGATGTTTTGTTGTATTCCTGTTCGCTCTACTAGATTGTGCGTTGTTAGAATTACTAGGCCTGGGTCTCTGTCTTTTGCTCCTGCGCTTGTCAAAACATGTCAGAAACAATATTTTTGCTAGAATATGAAAGTAGAGGTTGAGCACCAAGCGTCTCTAGAACACACACTTTTACACATTTTTAAAAATTCATTTTCAAAGTTTTGCCATCTGGGAACAAGGCACTGTCGCTAAAACGAAGTCAGACGGTGCAAAAAATGTCAGATGATCATACAAGTTTTAAACAAATCCCCAGGTTATATCCAGACTTAACAGGAAGAAGAAAACAAATGCAAATAAGTAAAATTATTCCCCTAACTATTTGCTGCAAATATCCACCGCAGTCGAACTTTGACCTGCCCTATGTCATTTCAGGTTTGTTACTTTTACCTACAAATGAAGTGGTTTAAATAATGTGGTAAAAACTTTGGTTTGTTTGCAGCCTGTCTAATTGTCTGATCACTCAGCAGATTACATCTGTGTTCCCTGATTTCAGAAAGTACTTTGGTGAGTGCTGTGTCACCATAAACTTGTAAATGTCCTTAAAAATCAAAGTCTGACCAGGAAAATCATGCTACTGTTAATTTACTGATGTGCTACAAACTGTCCCTTTAAATTATTTTCTCAAATTTTTCCTTTAAATTATTCCAGGTGCTATCTTTCCTTTTTATTTTTATAGCCAGAAGCAATCATATTCAGAAGTCAGACACAACGACAGAAGGCTCACAGGCTCATCAACAATTATGTGAGAAAATTACTGTTTGGATCAATACAATCAACAGATTTCAAGTAGTGTTCCTGAAAGCAATTAGGTGCTTCAAAATGGTTTCAATCTAATAGTGCTTGCAAGATGAATACAAAGAGCCCCATAGAGAAAATGCCCTTTTGAGAGTTACAATGCTGAAACAATGGGTTATTTTTTGATTCTTAAGAAACGCACGCAAACATACAGCAAACCTCGAGGGTCTTTTATTCATTAGGGCTTAGACTGCCATAAACCAGCAAGCCGACAAATTGGATTAGCACAGCATTTAGAGAATTAAAACACATTCTGTGGAAAATTGATCAGGATGAAACGAGATACTTGAAAGAGCCCAAACTGCGCACACCAAACCTGCCACCGCTTTCTTTTCATCTTCCACACACAAGATTCACTCTTAGATAATTCACTCCCTGGAGGGAAAGATCTGTATCTGGAAAAATAATATCTTCTCCTGAGTTTGATAACTCTAATGTGGACAGATTTATATAAAACACTGCAGTTCAGCCTTATGAATGGGTTTTACATAAAAACACCTTTGTCACTGTAAATGCTGTGGAGAATAGCTGGACCATGGTCGGGGGCCTCTTCTTCTTCTTTTTCCTCTTCCCCTCCAGACTGATTAATGGCCACCTCTGAAAACACAGACTTCTTTTTTTTTTTTTAAACACCAAATACAATGACCAGGGTTATTTGAGGGATTTGTTCTATTTGGGCCAGCTGTGGTACATTTCTAGCTGCGCTCTGGCTCGAGTATGTGTGTGTGTGTTTTTGCAGAGAGAGTGGGTGTTATGTAAAGCCTCCACCCATTCAGGGTATGTAGGGGCAGATCAGTAATAGCAGTGGATTTAGGACAGGAGTGTAAGATGCAGGATAAAATCCTACTGGAGCAAAGATGTAAAACCTTCAAAGTGAAATATTTATACTCCATGCTCCAGGAAAGCTAATGGTGTCACACCATTTGTTTTCATTTCCTGCTTGGAGTTTTCCAGCCAAGGAGCAATGTGTGTACAGCATCATTTGAAACAGCTCTGAATGGAGGATTTGCACTGCAGACTTCTACAATATAAATGACTGCAGCCCCTACTTTAGAGGAGTAAGTGTCACATCTGAAACAAGGCAGGCCCATGTTCCACAGCAGGTGGTGGGTGAAATACCTCAACACCTTATGCAAATCAACAGGGAAAAGGTCTTATTTGGTCACATTTGACAAAACAGAGAATTTATTCTGTGTACAAAGATGGAGAGAATGGGTGCCTCATTAAAGGATGTACCTGTCTTCAGCTCTCACCAGCAATTCTGCGGAGTTTACTGTGGCTTTTTATTTATTTATTTTTTATGAATAATGAGGTGAGGCACTGGCAGTAAATTCATCTCTCGAGCAGCTTACAGCAACTCTAATGGAGCTTTTTGTTTCTCACCGAGGCTCTCTGACCTTAATAAGAAAAACAACACAAAAAATGAGTAGGATCTGTGTTTTGAAGTTGGAATATATTGCCAAAGTCAAGAAATACACAAAGTAAGAGTTTCTTCTCCAGATTCTCTCACATCTGTTGTAGTTTGTGATATCTTGGATCATTCTCAACATTGAATTGTCATGATATATTTAGCCAGCTCTGCATTAACTCCATGTAAGGCCACAACTGTCCTCAGATTGTGTGTTATCCAACGAACAGTCTGAAACCCAAAGATATCTCATTAATCATGATATAAAATAGAGAAAATCAGCTAATATACACATGGGAATATACAGTATAACCATCTCATTTTTAGTTAGGATCACTAATCCAACAGTAATGTGGGAAATCAAAACAATCCCTTGTCTTCACTAGTTTTCTACTGTGGCCATGGGTAAAGTTAAATCAGCATTGTGTTGTGTGCTATGTTTACCCAAACTGTGATTTTTGGTGTGTATAGTTTGTGTGGTGTTCACAAGACCTGTACATGACCTTAAAATAAACATACATTAGCTTACTGCAAATTTCTTTTTCCAATCACCCCTTTGCTAACCCCTATTCCCTCTTCAAAAGCCACATCCTTGGCTTCCTCGCGGTATATTTACGGATCATCTATGTATATCTTATGCTTACCCAGAGGGTGAGGTCAGGCGTGCGACGCCAGAGCAGAGGCCAGACAGGCAGCTTTCCTGTCCACTGCTGCTGCTGCTGGAAGTTCAACTTGTGCCAGGCGTGTTGAGCTGCAGAGTTGAAAAAAAAAAAAAAAAAAACAGGGCAAAAGAATGACCACGCCCTGAGAGGAGAGCTGCTGTATATGGCCGACTGGTCCTCCAGCTGACCCAGCTCCCTAATTGGATGGCATTACATAAGCTGGACTCCTCCAGTGCACTTGAGGAAAAACACAGTGAGTGTGCACACAACGATGCACAGTCCTTGAGTGTACGGAGTGGTGCACAGTGTGATTTTAGGGCTAAAGAGGAAAAACATAGGAAATTGTATATTTTTCCACATTGACTGATGAATCCACAATGCAGCTGACAACACAAAAGCTTTACTGTGTTATTTTCAAACGTCAGGCTTGATTGCATCTCACTTTTAATTGGCAGCAGTGATTTCCTCAGTGGGCAGTAGATGTTGTCCTTGCCAACAGCTTTATGCTGCATTCTTGTTTGCAACATATCAGAGGATTTCACAGATACCCTTACAATAAATTCTTAAGTAGCGCTGCTTTATATTTTTCCTGTTGTCTTTGAATTCAGTTCATTAGTTTCGCTAGAATCCATCAGCCTTCTAGCTACACAGTTCTCAGAGCACAGTGCTTCCCCTCCTTTTTTGTTCATCTAATAAGAAGCTATCAGGAGAGTCATCACAGGGCTAATTTTAGTATAAGGTGATGTGTTTTGTGGGCTGGAGAGTGCCTGGAGTTTAGCATAGATCACTGTGAAGAGTCTGTTAAAATTAGCAGTTAGTACTATGCTTCTGTGCAACGTTTGAACAGTATATATAGTAATTTGTTGTTTACTGCTTACTTTCGTGTAAATATAGAGAGTATACAGTCAGCGTGTCACACATCCATACTATATATTAATTCTAAGCAGGTTTTAAGTCTGCAGTTTGTTCACACCGGAAAAGTGGCAAAATAAAGTATACTCAACAGTATGCATTATAAAGGTTTTTTAGTGTGCTGTTGATGGACACTGCTCACAGCTGAAGAAAAATTAATGGTGGTGAGACAGCTCCACAAAGATCTTGAAAAACAAGTAGTCAGTCTGAAACCTGATATTTTTTGACCACTGGGGGACAACAAACAGGAAGACAGGCCACAAAAACAACACTGAGATATACCTTTTAAGTTAATATGATGAGTTTCCTAGCAAACATTGTGTTTCCTGACACTTGGTGAATGAAAGTCCACTCTTTTTTAGCCTTGCTTTTGGTCTCCATCAGCTCTGAAGGGAAATATCTTGCTGTTTAGCCACTAATGCTCCACTAAATTATATATAACTTGTCTGGCATTTGGTGCTGAGCAGTGGGTTTTTAGAGCTTTTTTTTTTTTTTTTTTTTTTGCTAACGACAGTTGGCCTGTTTGGACAAAAACAATGCTGGTGAGAGCAGCAAGAATGAACCAAAACAGTAAACTTGGAGGTCTAAAAACCAAAACTTAAAATACACTAACACACTCTGTAAAGTTGAGGGGAACGTCAGAGCTGGATGATAATTTTATGAGTTTGTGACTACACGCTCACATGTTCTATCACCTAGCTAGCTCCACCCGGCCCACTCACTTTCCGATAGTTACTCACAGACGGCCCTGAAGAAGTAGCGCTGTTCAGGGGGTTTATTTTAACATCTCCTACTGTAAACGCAACAATGGCTGACACTCTTAGCAAGCAACCATCACTCCCACCATTTTTGGCAAGAAACTGCTTTTTGACTGCAAAGAAAACTTACAACTAGCCACTTAAAAAAAGACAATTAAAGCAACAGTGACATCAGACATTTCAGGTATTGTATTAACCACTAAAACACTACACTGTTCAATGACTGTAGTTTATACTGTATAGAATTAAATGTAGTATGGATGTGGAATGATATTGTTGCTATTTTCTTTTCCTCGTTGCAGATGATCTTTTCTGTGGTTTGCTGTGACCACAGCAGCGTCCATAATCCATTACTAATGCCAGACAGACCATGCGCAATTAAGGTTTTGAATGTTCTCTTGTTATTATGATTTATAGCTTGTGCATCACACAAAAAAGAGGTTGTTAAACGCAGACCTCGTAACCTCATTTGGTCAAATGACAAGGCGAGAGTTACAGCCAAAAACAAGATATCTAGTCCAGATTTCAGGGTAATAATTCAATTTAGTCATCTGGTCTTAAACTCTCAGACAATGCCAACAATGAGCAGGAAGTGACAGTGTTGTATTTTCTCCAAAAATCCACTGCTGTTGTGCACTTGTTATTATTTACTGTTGAACTGGCAGGCTTTGAAAATGAAAACTTCTGGCAAAGCCTGCTGCCACAGTGCAGGTGTTGGGGGGAGAATAAGAGGCTTTTTAGGCTTTATGCCTTAGTGACTAAATACTCTTTTTGAAGGGCTCCAAAAGATGGTGATAAGTGTCCAATTACTCCCTCAGCTTGTTACTTGGGGTTGCTGGAGTTTGCATCGCCAACCATGCAATGTCTTAATCCATTATGCATTTTTGAAGTCGTCTCCACTCACTGTAAAATCAGTTGTGTGATAATACTCATCTGCAGAGGCTGTTGGTATCATGAATAAATAACAATAAATGAAAGTAGCCTGGAGGATTATAAAGGATAGACAGAGACAAGGTGGAAAAATGTAACTGATGGCTTTAATGTGTTAACTTATTATCAATGTTGAGTTATCGATTGAGTCAGAGGGTAACATGTTATTTATAATTCCTGGCTCTGGTCCAAACTTTGGAGGGCAGGCAGCGAGGGAAGCTACTGGATTTCCTGGACCACTTCACTTAGTCATGACTCTGCTGAAAGAGGAAAAAAAAGTAATTTCCATGGTTACAAAAGAAGTGGTGAATATCCAAAAAAGAGACAGCGATCAGGAAAAAAATTCCTGACTTTATTTCCCCTTTTTCACTCAATGAGGCATGGATTTTAAGGCTGAATAGCTCAGTAAATGACAACAAAGGTGAGGTGGCTGCTCAAGCACTGCAGTAACATCCTTTTAGAGTTAAAGAGAAAGCAAGGCCTTGGAAATGAAGGGTATTCTGGTTCCACAGTGAAAGGGAGATTATCCCCAATTGTTCCTTTCAGCTCGCCTAAGCTGTCCTGATTTACTTTCAAATCAAATCTTTCATTTCACGGCCTCATCGGCGTACACCTATAGCACGGAAAGTATCCGAGAAGACGTCTGGGTTTCTCAAGTTGCAGCATTAAAGGCAGATAGAGTATTGTACAGTACAGGCTGACTGGAGCCCTGCCTTTTAGCCTGGAGTAGTCAGTAATAGAAAGCACAAAGCTCTGCCAGGCTCATTTATTAGAGTCGTACTTCTTGTGGAATTATAGTGAATGAAATAGGTCATCAATTTTCATGCTTGGTAAACTCTTTTCATCTTGGGGCCACCAAAAGGGAAAAAAAACAATAATGGAAGGCTGTATGGTGACTGCCAAAGGGCACCTTTATTAATGACAAAAAAAAAATAAACTGCTACCTTGATGAGTTTGAATGATGGACGAAGGCCTCCCCTGAGTCTCGTCAAATCCCAGGGCTCAGAGGGACAAACTGAACAAATCAATCTGGATTTCTCCTCAGCCATCCACACAGATTAAAAAGGCAATTGCATCATTTTTCCCCACGTTTCGCCAAATGTAAGCCTTCGTCTGTGACTGATAAATCACCTCGGTGGTGATCTGTTAAAACTTCCCAACAATAAACATTGATACTTTATGTTTATACATCCAAGATGAAAGCACTTCAGCCTCAACGCAAAAAATAATATGTATTTTAAATTAAATCTTTGAATTCATTCATTTGTACCTAGGGCAAGAAAACAACCTCTTGTCAATAAAATAAACATGTCAATCAAGTGCGGTAAAATGGAACAAAATGGCAGTTTAGTCAGATTAAGTTCTTGTTAAGGTGCATCTAAAAGAATAGTTTTGGGAGTTAAATGAGAAGATGGATACCACTCTCCTGGCTGTACATTGATATAAAGGTGGTGTGGCCGATTAGCTTAGCACAAAGACTGGAAACGGGGAAACAAGTAGTTTAGTAGTCTAGCTCAGTCAAAACGCAACTGGAAGTAGCCACAACCCCCCACAACACTAGTATCGATTTTCTCATCTAACCTTTGGCATGAAAGATAATAAGCGTATTGTTTGACAAACATGTTTGTTTGAATTATTACTGCCAAATTAACAGAGAAAGCGTGATATACAGATAATTTACTCGTGCTGAAAAATTCTGAGCCTTGTCTTTCATCATTTTGTCTTATCAGTTGACTGAAGAAATCTGCACAAATACTTGTATTTTTTCTCTTTATGTCTTGGTAAATTTCTTGACTTTCCCTTGAAACAGACTCACCTCAGAGTAATTAGGAGAATAATAGTAACAGTGACAGTTGTTATTTGGCTGTTCACGCTGTACCTGCCTACCTAAAATAAATAAATATTAATAGCACTCATTACTTTCAAATTTAATGATTGAGTGTGGTCATTATTTTCAAATCTTAACAATCTGGGGCAAGCTTGGTAATTAATGGGAATACATCGCTGATCATACACACTCACACCTATGATGAATGTATCTATTGGAGATGAGACGTATGATTAGGGCAGGGAAGTCGACCTTTTCATGTATGTGGTAATCAAGCCAGGTAATGCAAGAGGCGTTACAACCTTCCTGCTTTATTTGAAATGAACCATGAAATCATTCTTTGGTCACACTGGCTGGCTACATGTCATGTCTGAAATCATGTTCAGAGCAATCGAAACCTATTTCACGTTGATCAAGCCAGCAGAGACAGTGGGAGACGCATTAGCCTGTGAAAATTATCACGGTGAGGGGCCCTGTTTAAACATGAGTGAGCCTCCAACAGCAGGGAAGATAATACAAGAAGCCTAATAATCACAACAGAATACAATAACAGTGTTGTGGGATTGAAATCTCCCTCTAGAGGTGTCATATTGGATCTAATAAAATGCTGCTTGTATTGTTTGCCAGGGTTGTTAATAACAGCAATTCCATTCACTGCTGTGTTTGTTGGATTGGATTCCCCACAGAGATCCTGAATGACTTCGGGTCAGTCAGTTAACTACATGTGTCAGTTAGACTACAAGAGCTAACTTTCTGCACCTAGCTGATGAAACTGCACTTTTCACTCTTCTGACTTTTATGAGTTTTCCTCTGTGCTTCCCTCATTGTGTTTTCTACCTTGGCGTGTGAAGCAGAGCCCTACAGATGTTCTGTTGTTTTAGCTCATCAACAATGTATTGATATCACAGCATTTGCTCGATGATGAGTAACAAGAAACTGCAGTGCAGACATGCCAACATGAGATGTCAAACAGAAACAGTAAATAGTCACAATTCTTTAAAGGTGCTATATGTACGTTTTTTGCTATTGCTACCTAGCCAATGTTAGTAATCAAGGTGTGAATTCAGCATCAAACGTCATGCCTTTGCTTGCCAAACGCACCAGTGTTAACTTTTATTTTCTCTCACTTTTCTTCACCTGAAGTTGGCATGCTAATCAGCTAGCCACAACCTGTCTTGTAATACCACTTTTTGATATAGCGTTCTGTTTGCCCTCAGTCCATCATGGAAGTATGATAACATAGTGCTTCCCAGAGGACATATTATAATGTCTTGGCTTGTAAACGGAACAATGGCTGAAGCTCTTGGTGACTAAACAGCTGTTAATAATAACATTAGCTATGTATCCGAAAGCAAAACGTACATATAGCACCTGTATTAATGGACTTTATGGCCACTTGGGTGGAGTAGGAAGAAGCTGAAAACATAAGACATTATCACCTTTTTAATTGATATGATGAACTTTATTACCCAAAAATTTATTTATGTTCGCACCAGATACACAGCAACATTATCGCATTTGGAGCCATATTTCTTGTCACCTTGAGAATTTAAGTCCAATATTAACAATACTTTTGCTCAACTAACTCCTAACAAAAATATCTGGCTTTTTAGCTGCTAAATGCCCCACTGTGTTTACCAGCTAGTTGCTAAATTTGTCTGTTGCTGATTGGTGCTTGGCAGGTAGGGTACAGTGGGTTTATTAGAGCTTTTTTTAACTATGAGAGCAGTGATACTATTGAGAGCAGTGAAATTTAAACCAAAACAGTGGCAGCAAAGCAAAATAACAAGCTGACTGTCACCACAAGGGAGGGAAACTGCAAAGTCTGGTGAGTGGAAATCACCAGAAATTCAAAATAAAAAGCCAAAATACAGCAAAAAAAAAAGGGTTTCAAAGCTTGGCTGAGATGGAAAAGATGGGATTTTTGAAAAACAAGAAAATGCAATGAAGGCTGACAGAAACTGATTTTTGCTATGCCAGCCATCCTTTTCTTCTACTGTAGACAAAGCAGCTGTGTCATGCTGGCACTCATGTATCCACTCTAGCAGAAAGATCAAAAAGTAAAGAATAAAAAGAGCAGGGGCACTGGGGGTGTCAGTAACCTCAATGTCTCCAGTTTAAATCCAGGCAGGCGCCTTTGTTGTTGTTTTAAGCCTCTGAAATATGAAAATTTCCTGCTTTTCTCTGTTTTGTATCTTATAAAAACTGAATGTCTGTGCGGTTTGGACTGTTGGTTCAGACAAAATAAGACATTTGAAGACTTCATATCAGACTCTGACAAACCATTTTCTGACATTTATAGACTAAACAAATCTTAATTAATTGTGAAAATAGTGGACAGTTTCCTATTTGCCTTTTGTTTCTCTCTCCTGCTGGAAAACAACTTGACACACTTCTTTTTCTCCCTCGTGGTAACACAATAGGTGTAGGTAGTGAAGTGGTCCCCACGATGCTTCACTGCACTTCTGCAGAGCCAGGTAGCTAGGCAACAGCCCTGTCGGTCGACGGAGGTGGGTTTGCAGAGGATGCTGCGGGGAGACTGTGACTTTTGAGATCCTCCTATTGCGTCACTCTCATAGTATAAGACGCTCATCGAGTGGAAGATGAGGGGCTTTTGCTTGCGGCTGGGTCAAAAAACTGGGGATTTTTTATAGATTTTGTGTGTGTGTGTGTGTGTGTGATTGTGTGTGATTGTGTGCGTGGAAGGAATCTCCTCTCCCCGCAGTTGTATCAGAAATGCACTGGCAGACTGAGGCTTGTCGTTTTCTTGGCTGTCCCAAACTCCCACCTCGACTCCCACTGAGTCGGGATGCCTGCCATATGGTTCAGGACACGGTTGAAAAAGAAATGTGCTGAGGGAATTTCTGTCTAGAACTGGGTCACTAAGATTGTTGGCTTTTGATCAGGAACGATAAACCCACCTAAACTCACTTCTAACCTTCCACATTGCACCTTTTTAATTTTTGAATAATGACTTAAACTCATCAGATTAAGAGGCAATAAAGGTATATTATTCAATATGCAGATAGGGTCTTTTAACAGCAAAAATCAATGCTACTCTGAATAAATAATTGATTTTTGTTTCCTTTGGGGATTATTTACCATATGATGATTGCAGAGTAGGCGTAGCACCTTTATATTTACTTCTGCTGTTACATTCTGTACAACCCATGTGTTGTTTTCCCTCGCTTATGCTGTCAGGGTGGGACCATCCATCTGTTTTGTTTATCTGTTTGTTTGTTAGTTCTAATGAAACTTAAGGGGGAATGATTCATATCACCACGACATTGCATAGTTTACTGATTAGCTCGAGGGGGGGCGTCACAACTATAGGTCAGAGTTATGAATTTTAATAAGCAGTCGTGTCGCCCCCACACACCAGAATAACAGATGCACACATTCAGCTGTCCTTACTCTGCAGATTTGCCTCCTGGATCGTCAGTGTACTGTACATCATTTTGAGTTTTTCAGCGTTCCACCAAAGGCAGTTGAGGCTTTTTTTATTTCTGTTCCGGCTGACCCACAGGGGGGATGCGTTGTGCGTGGGTGGGGTGACAAGTTTACTTTTTATTTTTGCTTCACAGTTGCCTCCATGCAGCTCAGGTTGTGTGTGTGTGTGTGTGTGTCCCGTCTTGTTTGTGCAACAGAAGGTGTGCGCTGTGAGTTCCTGGAATTGTCTGCATGTTTAATTCATGCAGGAGTTCATGTATAAACCAGACTGTCTTTGTCAGGTTGACTCTTCCTCTTCCTCTGGATGCCTGCAGCTGTAACCATGGCAGGAAATGTGGCCAGTTTGATGTCAGACCTGCCTCCAACCAGACAGCTTGTGATGATTTACAGTAGGGCCTACCTGTCAGTCACATCTGTCAGTCATGAGGCTCAATCTGATGTCTCAGATGGTTCATGGCTTTAAAGCACAAACTCTGCCTCAAAGTTGCTGTAACTCTCGCACTGTTGTGAGATCTGATTTTTCTTTTGTAAGGTGAAAAACAGTGTTGAGTTCTGTTTGAGATTTTGCACCGGTGATTAAACCAGACACCAGAAATAGATTTTGGAAAATTGAGCAAATTTATGGCATCTGAAGTAGAGCAGATTGCAATTTGAGCTGATTGGACTGGTGCAAATTTGAAAAGAAAAAACTCTTCACAACAAAAATACTTCCTTTTGGAGCTTTAACTCTCTTAGTCCCAGGCTAAAAATAGTATCTTTGCACAATTTCCATTTATCTGCCTCGTATTAGCTTCACACATGGATGCATTGCACCCTCATTTTTTCAGGGTTATTTGCAAAAAGAAGAAATATTTGATACGTTTTGTTCGTAGCTTATCTTTTATATTTACAGTATTTAGTCTATTTTTATATTTTGCTTAGGAGATGGTTTCAACAGTGCGTTCCAAGTTCAAATTACAGCTTTTGTTTTATTTTTAGTACAGCGACTGGAAAACTGAGATACGGGAATGTTTTAGGCATACTATAGACTATAGACTACGTTATTTAACAGTGAGATACATTAAACAGTTTGCCTATATGCCCCACTGAATTTCAGTATCTCTTTAGAGGACACATTACGAAATAAATGCATGAAAATATTACGGTGAAATCATATTAGCACCTGTTTCGTCCATCTGTCTTTTCTCATGTCCTCTACAGCAAAGCTCCATCCTCAGAAACAAACAGAAACAGTATCTAAACCCAGAGACAGATGAAGACAAATGAAGTCACGGTGCCCTTTTCTGATTGTTTTCTCTTTGTCAATTTAGAAATTCCACGCTCGACAGCTGACGCACCTGCTACTGTGCAGTCACGATCTGCCATTTCTGCACAGTAATTGTCTCATTTTGTTGTAATGCCAGTGAGCTAATCGGGACTGAAAACAGCAGGACACTTAGACAGAAAGAGGCTTCGACAAGTAGGGAGATAGAGAATTTGTGAATGTGTGTGCCCCCCCCCCAATTTGTTTAACGAAGGGCGTCATTTCATAAGAACATGTCAGATGTGGGTTGTTAGGGCTCCCTCTTACCTGACACCTCCATTAGAAGGTGACAGTGGAGGTCAAAGGTGACACATCTGCTTTTCACCAGGCAGCTGACAGTGTGCCCTGTCACCCACAATCCTCCTGGGCGGCAGGGTGGTGACAGTAAGTGGCAGGAGATGGTGCCCTGATGTGACACCCACTGGAGCTCTGACCCAGGTTCTTGGGCAGCCCCCGGCCCCTCCACGAGTCAGCACCACCTGTCACCATCTGCTGTCAGCAGAGTGCCTGACAAGCAGGTTGGCTCGTCGCTGCTCTCAGGCACCTTGAGCCCAGTCTTACTCAGAGTTACAGAGTGGAGCTGCAATTAACGAAAGAGCGTCCTCCCAGGGGTACAAAACCTTTTCAGCTTGTGACCCCTTAAAACAAAACAATTATGTCTTTTGGACCCTCATCACAATTCACATATTAAGTATTTTGAAAGGTGAAACTGTGCAGGAACTTTCTGTTGTCATTCATAGTGTGTCATTGGTGACAATAAATACACAATAAATCATTGCACCCTCTAGGGCTGTTGGCATAGTTTAAATCAACATATTTTTACATCAGTATATTCATATTGTGATATGGAAAATCACATTAATTTATCAAACTGATGTCTAAAGCAACCCCCTATCATCCACTGATATGGGTTTAATTAACTGTACTCATTTGTTAATTAATACTTTTATATAGTTTGATTTAGAAAACAGTAACATGACAGGGTTTTATCACTATGATGTGAGTCTGTTAAAAGCTGATTTTCTGAGCCAATCAGAAGCAGTGGAACAAGCTATAAACACTGACATATTATCACCATACAAAGTTGTTATGACAAATGTGTTAGCAAACAGCTGTCTGTTAAAACATCCAGCAGGCACGTGTCAATGATAGCATTCATTTAAAGTTGTTTTTCTGGGCACATTGTGAATTTAAGTCTAATATTTACCCTCACTCAGCTCTTTTTTTCATCATTTCAGCTTTAGAATTAGCTGGCTCTTAAACTTGATAACTCTGTCTGTACAGTTGGTTTATCAGAGCTTTTTCACTGAAACACGCTGCCTGGCAGAATTTGCCAGCCAGAAAACCAAACCAGTGAGCTAAAAGCTGTTAAAACTCTTTGTATCTGATTAATTGTTGATAGAAAAATACTGATTAGTGCGGCTTTAAAGTTGATAAAAACAACTGCTGAATTAGCGTGGAGCCCTGAAGCTAATCTTAGTAAAACAATGTTATTTTCCAATGGCCAAAGAGACTTTTTAAGCAAAAACCTCTCTGTTGTTTTTGAGAGTAGCAACCTGATACTCTCTCTAACAACACCTCTACTCTAGGAGTCTTATTAGCCTTCAGGTGGGAGCAGACAGGCAGTGAGTTGGTGACCATGTAACTCCACTCCTCCCGTCATGTTCATGAAGAGCCGATCCCCGGCTTCAAGGCTCCGTCAGAGCCCGACACTAAGCTCCTCATCTCTCCTTCTTCTGCCACCCATCAGGGATTTATCTCCTTTCAAACAGACCGCAAACGGCATGTCGGCACTGCAAAGTCACGCAAGGGCAGCTGTCAGAGGAGTAACAGGGAGCCAGTGCAGTCTGATTTCAGATTTCAAAGCACCACATTCATGCCAAATCATCTTTCTCTCCTCCTACCACAGTAATCTGACATGTGATACACACAAAGGGGAATGTTTTTTTCTTTCTTTTACTAAAAATTCCCAAACCGTCCTGGATGATCCCCCTGTGAGAGCATGCTTGACTAATTCGCCTCCAAGGAGAGGTCATAAGGGATGGACCAGACACACTCCAGCCGTCCTGAGGTATAATTACACCACCAGGGCTCTGCCTCTGTTGCAGCCACTTGTTCTGAGTGTCTAGTCTCACTTGGCTCTTGGTTTCTTTTTTAAAAGGTGTTAAGAAGTACTTGAGGGGAGGAGAGAGGGGGGAGAGGACCAGGGGTTACTACCTGAGTCCTGCAACTCAGGAGTGATAAGCAAGTCGCTGTGAAAAACAGATAAACCGACTTATTGCTCTGCTTGAGTGAGTTTTTATTAAAGTTTAGCTTACAGAAATTCAACTTTCAAGTAAGAATCTGTGGCTGCATATCAATATATAGATCAATAAATGAGCAGCTTGCTGCTTTCTGTTGCCAGTTATGATACAGAGAATCAGCTCTGAGACAGTTTGAAAAAGTTTTAGATTTGTTGTTTTAAACATCAAAAACAGAATAGAAAATATGAAATGTTATTTTCTTGTGTTTTCCCAATAATGTAGTAACTAAGGTGGATGGTTAGGCATACAGAGGGCAGGAATTTGACTGTGTAGACACTAAGGTTCACATTGTGTGTCCTTTGTGTTGTCAGGTTAAGGCCAGAGCTGTAGATTTGAGACTTGAGATTTGGACTAGAATGTGAGTCATAAAACACTGACAAACATCTTGAATAATTAATTATAAGACCAATGAATTTGAAGGACTAAATGTATGTGGTCTTTGTGTAGTTTGGTTAATTGGACCTGTGCTCAGGTTGAAGATGTGTGGAGCAAAGCTGTGAAATATGTATGATAAAGGTGTAAACTTTCTGACATGTGAAACAAAGGTTACAGGAGAATGATGGATCAGTTAAACACAGAATGACTCATCCACAGGTGAAAAAAGTGTTATTTCAATGGGCAGAAGAACAATTTGACTTGGACCTGACTGTAGCAAATTCAAGACTAGGGGGTTAAAAACAGCTCTGGTTTAGTTCGCTAAAATATTATAGGCTTGGTCAAACAAACAAAAAAAAAGGCAGCATAGCTTTTCACTATAAATGCATTTGGCCGAAAAAAATAGAAGCATTCAAACTTTATTTTACTGGAAACGGTTGGTTAAATAGCCAAACTGATCTTCCAACATGAGCACTGTGTGAGAACAAAGAAAATCAAAGAGCACCACCTACAGAAACTCAAACTGCATTGACAGAAATTACAAAAAAGAAGTTGACCACTGTTTGATTGTCATGTGGAGTCATCTGAAAACACCACATCAATAAACACTTACCAAACAGATCTCAACAAATTTAAAAAGAAAACTACTAAAACAGAAAACAAAATGAAGTGTCTAATTTGTGCACGTCAGAAATCAAATCACTTCATTCCACTAGGGGAAACAAATACACAGAAAGTCGCCTCATTAGTATTGGTGCAAGGATAAACTGACAACTTATTGTACATAGCATCATAGCAGATTCTGACACGCAGTATAATATGACATAAAGTCCACAAATCAAACAAGCACTCCGAGCGGCACTACAAAATCCCAACTGCTGCAGCATCTGGGGGCTCCGGTTGAGAATAATTGAACATAATTGAACCGGGAGAACAGGGCACAGCCGACTGTCTGAAACTTTTAGCAATATCACTGTGCTCCTCACCGAGGGAAGTGAGGCGTAATAACACGACCACACCTGAGTCCCTGAAGACACGTCAGCCGTAACAGTGTAATGGGCGGAGGGTGCTGCTGTGGTTTGGATGATTTGTTACTGGAGACTCGCATGGAAACCCACAGACAAAGGGCGTTTCCCCTTTTTATGCAGTGTGCACATGCACCACAAAACTATCCAGTCTAACTAGTCATATTGGAAAAATAAATAAGAACATAATGTAGTAGATGATTAATCAAATATTTTCACTCTTTTTTTAAATCTAATGACACAGTGTTGATACATGTCATCAATTCAGACTTGTCTTACTTTGTACTTTCAGAGTTCTTGGATGGAAAACCAGGACAAGCATGTGCACTTGTGTTCTCATCATCTTTTCAAAAGCATTACTTGGGTGGCTGTAGCACAGGAGGTAGATTGGGTCGTGTACTAATCAGAATGGTGGTGGTTTGATCACTGGCTCCTCCAATTTGTATAGATACGAAGCCCCAGACAGTCCCCGATGTTGCATCGATATGTGTGTGTGTGTGTGTTTTAGAAAAGTGCTTTATGAATGAGTGAATGTGACTTGTAGTGTAAAGTGCTTTGAGTGGTGGTTAAGACTAAAAGTGCTATATAAATGCAGTCCATCCATTTACCCTTCGCTTGGTAACAACAACTCACAGTGTCACAGTAGCTCTCTAAAGGTAGAAAGAGTTCAGTACTTCTTTGTAGTACAGCAATAACTTTAGAATCCAAAGTCCTATTGGATGGTATTTGCTTTTGGTTTTACACTCATTTGAAAGAGATTTTCCACCCAAAAAAGATATGTGATGATTTATTTCATCTTCTGCACTCCTTTAAAGTCTGATGCAAAAATGCACGAGATGTTAATGAGCTTGCTTTTATTTCCTTCAGTGATAAATGAATCCATTCACTCTGACACTGGTTGCAGAGAGAGTAAAACCGGTAACCTATATGTAATTAATAAAGGCAAAAACTGCAAGTTTTTACTTCCATCAGGCATTAAATTTGTTTAGTTGTATAATGCATATTTCATTCCTTGTAATGTGACTACTGCACATGCTTTGATGCTAGAGAGGCGTCTTGTTCGGCTTTAAGACTGGATTTAAAAGCAGTCACTGCAACCTAATGCAGATATTTCTTGTTTGTGTGCAGCAGTGAGCCCATGTATCCGTCCATGCGATCATGTGTGTGTGACAGACATGATGAGACCTGCTGCCAGCTGTGACTCTTCCTCAGGTGTCGGTGTCTCCTCGCGGTATAAAGCCGTTTGAATCAGTGTCACTGAGACAGTAATTGCAGTAAATTCAGCCAGCTCGTATTCACGCACTGAGACATGCTTTGTCTCGTCCCTCTGACATCCCCCCAAAAAATGCAGGCTCCTCTCTGTGCAGTATTCCCCCACCCTTCCCATCTGAATTCATTTTCCTGTCTCTGAAGCCCCTGCTGAACCTTTGAACATGTTTACCTCCTTTGTAAACTTGTTTGTATTTTAAACTCATCCCCATTTGAGACAAATCAGTTAACCTCTTCTTCGCAATTTGTCCCTTTGTGAGAGGTGTAGGCTGACTTTGCCGTGTTGTTTTCTCTGTATATTTTATATTCATGGATCTCCTGCCCACCTTTTAACTTAATATGCTGAATGCTTAAGTGCTCCAGCATTTATTGCTGTTCGCAGATGCAACACAGCGACTGGAAAGTAGAAATAAATCTCCTGTAGTTGTAGGTGTGTTTATGTGGGTGAGTATGCATTAGTGTATGTATGTGCAGCGTCAAATAGATTAATTGGTCGATTATTTTTTCAGTTAATAGGCCTTTTCCACTGAAGATATTTTTGACATGTCACAGTAGGAAAAGCACGGGTGCGAACGATAAAATTAATGATAGCTGAATTCCATTTAGCTGCTTCAGTTTCAGGATCCTGTGTTTTTCCTAATATTAAGAGTCAGAATGTCTGCTGTGAAAAAGGTCTGTTGTTTAGTCTGTAAAATATCAGAATTGTAAAAACAGCCGATCACAAGTTCCCACAATATCCTTGAGTTGTTTTCTACAGGAAATAAACTTACCTTCAAAGATAATCTGTTTGCATAAAAAATCAATGCATTTTAATTTTAGAAGTTGTAACCAGCAAGTGTGTGACATAATAAATTGACAATAGACTTAGAGGTGCTATATATAAGTTTTTGCTATTGCTATGTTAGCATTAACCGCTGTTTATTTACCAGTCTAGAAGAATGTTGCGGGTTCAGCATCAAACTGTATTCCTTTACTTGCTTTTAGCTGTTTTTTGTAATTACTCCTAATTATTCAGTTGTAAAAACAAACTTTGCAGCAAAGATATACATTAGAGTTATTATCTGAACTGTTCTTTTTTAAATGTTCAGCGACCTCCTTTTAAATTTTGACCTCCCGTACTTATTGTTCAGTAGTTGTGCAAGAAAGCAGATCTTCTGAATTTACTTTAATATCCAAAAGAAAACCAATTTTCCCAAAGCAGTGATTATTCTCATCTCCTGTTAACATCGACAACGGCAGAAAAATAGCTTCCTCCCAATGGAACCCACCCACCAGTTTAATTTAATTTGGCATAAGGACGAGAAAAATATTTACTTCAGCAAAGTATTTTGTTACCCACCCTTTGAAAGTAAAGAGAACTGAGTTGTCCTGATTTCCAAGTTAACAGAGGAGGTAGTCTTTAACGTTGTGGGCGTAAACGAAACATTTAAGAGGAGAATAACAGATGCCTCTTTGTTTTTTTGGGAGTAAGGAGCCTACCACTGTTTGCTGTACTGTTTAGGTTATTCATATGTTATTTGCACACAACATAACATCATATGTTGTCACTACAGATGCTCCGTCAGACAGACCCATAACAAACACCAGAGGGGCACATGGGTAAACAAATCGCAGTGCTTGGAAAGAGCGCATTCCTTGCCCCTGTCTGCTCTTGTGTTCCCGACTCGCTGTACGTAGCGCATGGACATATGGCGACCATCTGGGCAGGCCCAGGGATGTCAGAACATTGTGACTGGGTGATATTCGGGGGCCCGCAGGTTGCGTTAACCCCCTTAGCGGCGAGCGAGAGAAGAGAGGACAGACGGCTGACTGTTATTACGAGCTAACGCCGGGGCAGTCAGCCTGGGAATGGCAACGTGAGAAGAGCCGCAGCTTGGCTGACACACAGAAAACCTCTCTGCCCAGCAGCTTTGTCACACACATACAGAGATGCATCCTCACGCAAATATATACACCCTTCCACAAACCATTAGACTTCACTTTGAAGAACAGGCCAGGTTTTGTCAGAGGGATGTCAGCAGATTAACATTATTGAAAAAATAAAAGTCCAGGAGTTTGACATTTTCTGTGATGGTGATTTGTGCCTCTGCATTGTCCTTTATTCACCTGGAAGCGCTTGTTTATAAGACCAGTGTCTCCCTGCAGAAAAGGGACATCATTCTCTCTCATCTTGCAGACAGCACCTGGCATTTTGGGAAATATGCTTATTCCCTTTTTCTTACAGAAAGTTAGAGGAGAAGATTAATACCACTCACAGCTGTACACTGTAGTTATGAAACTACAGCCATGATAGCCTTATCAACTGCCCTCTGCAAGAAAGGGAACAAATATATTTCCCAAAATAGCAAACTTTCCATCCCATAACAACAAATTGCACTTATGCAAGTCCCATTCACTTTCATCAGGGGTGGGGACAATTATTTCAGCACTTAGCACACCTACAGAGCACACCTTTTAACACCATGGACATAACATTTTTTTTGCTGAGTATCTTGCAAAGGAAGGAGTAATAAATCATGACCCTTGGCCTTTCAAACAAAAATCAGGACTATATTAAGAAAAAGGGCTGTGTTGGTGAGCAGATTATACAGCTCTAGAAATCATTTTATCCTCCATTGTGACGAGCCATAGGTAAACAGTAGAATTACCTGTTCACATCGTGAAGTATTAGGCACATTGTGCACAGTGTGCTGATAAATTACATTGCATTTCACTGCAGTGGAAGTTGAGTCACATTACAACTTTTTTTATTTTTTTTTATTTTGCCGGGGCTGGTCACTCTCCTTCAGGCCAGGAAGAGAGGATGACTCCTCAGAAGGGCAATCACTGTGAAGCTGAAAGATAAAAACATGACTTCCTGGCTCTCTGTCTCTTTCCTGTGCTCACAGCTTCCCCTTTACAATCTCCACACATCAATCACTTTTACTCTCTCCCATTTCTCTCTCTTGCTGTACACGTCTGCCTCTCTCTGCATCCTTCAGGTCCATTGTTGCTCGTCCCCATTGTTCTTTCACACTCTCTTGATCATTTCTGTCGTGCTCTCACTCCTTTCATTGTGGGATCAGAGCAGTGCAGCGCTGCTGGGATGTGTGAAATCATTGGAGGCTGGCCCCCGGGGCCTCAGACAGTCACAGCTGTGTAACCTCAGCCACTTCCCAACCTTCCACGACTGGCCACGGTGCCCCGCAGCCCAGTGACCTGTGAGCATGCTGTGTGGCCACATCAGCCGTGTCGCCAACCTTAACATCAAGACCAAGTCATATCGCCCCCAAATATAGAGCTGCCAGTCCAAATCTACATGGAGTTTTTGACTTGTGTCACGGCTATTGTCTGTCCAAAGTGGATTTTCATGCCTTGCTTTTTAAAATATCTCCAGAGGAGAGGGGACTGCATAGGAGGTTTTAGAGGCTGAGATTATAACTATAGAAGTTTTAAAAAATGACTTAACAAGAGGCATTGGAGAGTTATAGGTATGGAAGAAGTTTCTCTGTCTTGGCTCTGAGAACATGGAGTTTGGACAACGGTTTTCTTTCAAAATGACAGATGACAAACGCTAAATGAGACATGCACCTGAGTTACAGAAGCTAAGGCAATTACTTTCTCTACCAATCGACCTGGAACTTAACCTGTGGAGCTGTGTCTCTGCCATGGTTTTCTACTGTTAACTGTTCTCAAAATATCAGCACAAAAGAGACAAGCCATTCATCTATTTCCTGATTAGCCCGAATTGGCTGGTGGTTTTCAAGTGACTGTCACTTGCACACAACATCGCACCAAATTTAACTGCTGAAAAAATCTGGGGTGTGTGCAGTGATTCCAAGTGTCTACTGAGATCATTCCTCCCCCTTGTGTTAGAAATGTGCCTATGAAGATTAAGGGCTAACGTATAGTTGATAGCTCAACCTTTTACTACTTTTTTGCTGGTGGACATTTTAACTGTCAGGGCCACCACAGAAAATTCCAGTTGACTTATAATTACAGGATATTAAGTTTGTGTATAAACAATATGTGGCTGCCCATAGACCATCAATGGTGCTACTGCACATTAGAAAATTCAAATGGAAATATTGGTATGTGTGTGTTTATTATAAAGGCCTTACACTTTGTTTCTTTATTCTTTTATCTGTAGTGTGCAACTGCATGAGTGTGCAGAGCTGTGTAACGTGTGTGTTGCTTCATTTTCAGACCATAACACTGGCCCTCTTTGACACCACTGTTTTTCTTCTCGTCGTCCCTGCTCATTACACAGGCTGATATTTGTGTGCGTCTGATTGCATTCGCTGCTCCTGTCTCTTAGCCCCTGGTGATTGGATGATCAGGCTCCATTGAGAACACAGACTAAGCCTCCAACCCAGGGTATGCAGGCCGCTTTGGAATATATAATATCTGTGTAGCATAGCGACAGACTGACTGACAGACAGTGGTGCCGTTCGAGGCACATAGATAGTCAGCGTGCTGATTTAATTGTGCCATGATATGGCCCGTGCTTTAGATGAGTTGTAGATGTAGTAAGGCATCTGGCGGGCACCTGCAGTGTCAAGCAGCATGATAATGGTGCCTCACTTGATGACAGATTGAGCTACTCATAGTACAGTGGTCTGCAGCTAGATGAATAATAAAGCAACCTGAACTGTACACCTGTTCATGTTGTTTTTTGTCGAATGTATTCGCTGTGAATTATGATACAGAACATGGTTCAGCCATTAAATGTAGGAAGCATGTTAAGCTAGATCCTCCAATTAAAATTGTTTCTGATGCTGCAGATTGACTCGGATTTGAAGAGATGTGAGGAAGGCCATCTGGTGCAACACCTTTTCGCCCTGAAAAAATATGTCTCTTGTGATTGCTCTAGATGTTTATGTATCATACAAGTGAGGCAAATTAATATTCTAGGTCTCAAATTTAAGAGATAAATAGTCATCAAAAACTTGATACTATAAACTATATTAGGTTGGTTTGGATAATAGTAAGTTTGTCTATAGATCACAGTAAGTTTGTCTTCCCTACATTTATCTTAGGTTTTAATTTACTAGTTACTTTTTAGATTGGATGGACGCAAAAAACTATAATAAGCTTAAAAGAGTGCTTTGTTTGGTTCCACGGCCTTTTGACTGTGATGCCTTATAAAAGCAGTTTGTTTGAGTTGTTAGCAGTTTCACCAAAGAGACATTTTCATAAACCTCTTAGATGGATGTTAATAACCATTAGAAAGATTATAGAAAATAAATGAATAAATATACATTTTGCACAGCGAACCTTTATTTTCTTCCTCCCATTAATCATTTCCGTCATAGTTATTTGAACCTAGGTGAACTATTGGTTATCTGTGTTTAAAATAAATCCTTCTGGTCAGACTCAGGCAGCAGGGTGCAACATTTCTTTCATCAAGCCTCACTGTATTATGTATGGTATCAGGCCACTGGAGGTGAAGAGGCTGAGCCAGGGGAGTTATGCAACATCACACACTATGTTATCGCCTGTTGTTACAAGTGCAGGATGGAAAGTAGCGTATGTACTATATATAATAGTAAAGTATATTCACTCAAACTTTGTAGCAGCTACAGTTTCAGGTACTTTTATGCTGCACATGCTTTTATGTCACTGCATCGGAGGAAATATTTCACTTTTGCCCCACACTGCCTTTATCTGACAGCCATAGTGATTAGATTCTCTGTTAATATAACATAATACATGGTGTGGTGTGGGACAGCACAAAGTAATTGCATAAACTCAAGGCGTTCCAGGATTGGATATGGCATGGACACTTTAATCTAATGATATAATATTTCTAAATTTAGCACAGGTGGCTGGGCTGTCAATTCAATGCTAATTCATCTTTAGCTGGAGAAATTGGGTAAATGTGGAAACGTTGTAGTGCTTGAAACAGAGGCCAAACACACACATACACACATACAAATTGAAAAGACTGCGGTGTTTACAGAATATACAAATATGTCGAGAGAGAGTACCAAAACATTGAGAGAGGGTCACAGGAAGGAAAACAAAGATTTAATGTCAGTGAGAAACAGCCAGATGAGCATATGTAGAAATCATTTAAGTAAACACATCTGCATGTGTTTCCATTATGGCGGATACATTTGATTGTTGTGATTTATTTAGCAAGATGTGAAGGGCTCATCTTGTTCGGAAGATATTACTGGAGGGAGGAGGAGGAATTTTCACTGGAAGCAAGTGTGATAAACAGTTGATCATTCGAATGTAATAAATGGTTGGAGAAGTGTTGGGGTCAGTGGGCATCAACTGTAGATTAAATTAATTATAATGCCACGCTAGCGGCCCCATGAGACTGAAATGCTCATTACACATTAGAAAATCATCGACCACCTTTCACAATGATATGAATATTCTCAAGTCCCTAAAACATGGGAATCTTTGCCATTGCTGCCCTCCACCCAACATGATGTACTTGCATTCATTTCATTCATAACATGTGAAAGTCCTCTCCTTTTTTCCATTCTGTCGACATGGCATGGATGCACAATTAATCTCAAAGTACAGCAAAGGCTGATGGGACTTTAGATATTAGTTTCATAGTTGCCTTTATCCTTTAATGAGCTACAGCATTAATTATTGACCCAAATAAAGTCTGAATGCATTGGTCTCACAATAAAATCTCTGCAAGTTACAACAGGGTGGGAGTTGTGACCTCTTCAGACGTCTTACATTCTTCATGCACCTTAGAAGTCGATGAAACTGTGCCAGAAAACCTACTTTACATAAATTCAAGTCATGTACAAGAACATTTTTTGACATGTAATAATTCATTGGGGATGAGGGTGGTGAAAATGTACCTTTTCACGTTAAGATCAGTCATCATTGGTGAATTCATCATCCTCCCTGACTTACCACGAAACTTTGAGTCATCTCATGCACCAATAAAGTTTCCCATTAAGGTCCACTATCTACATCAGAGTAAAATTCTGAGAACAGAATGATTATTATCTCAGTCTCAAGGACTGACAGTTTCAGCTCCTCCCTTCATTTTTTGCTGCTTAAATGTTTTGAATGTGAGGCAGCAGATTCATGTTCATGCTTTGATCCTCAATGAGCTCTGTCTTACAGTAACTGTAGGACCTCTGCGTCACCTCTTTTAGGTGCAAGAGTGCAGGGATTTCCATTAAGAGCTGCTCTCACACTGTACGAGAAAGATAATAGTGGTTCTCTTTCAGACCCTTTGTCTGTCTGCAGAGGCACCCACTGCTGAAAGCCAGTGAAATAAATGTTTATAAGGGCAACACCAGAGTGTGGCATCCACACCAAACGGAGCTATTATCCATGATGTGGTAGATGCTTGTCTGTGATTACTGCGGGGCTGCCACCATGTACAGACTGGTGCTCTACATATACAGATAGCTATTGAATTTGTGTTCATTTCCAAAGAGTGCTTTGAATACATCATGTTTGTAGTCAGAAAGTCAGTGAATTTTCTCATTAATATCACTCATACAGCCTTTCCCTAAAGTTTGCTATAATGAGCTAACATTAGCCACCATAAGCTAGGGGTCATACCAGACCAAATACAGCTGTAGTGGTAAAACATCTGAATATAGTGAATTGAGCAAGGGTGGATTTTATTGCTTATGAATTCAGCTTTCCATTTGTTAGAGGAAGATTGTGTTATTTCTTCTTTCCAAAGTTACATAGTCTTACTTTTAAAAAGTAATGCCTTCTGTGAAGTTGTTGCCACCTGTTGCCTCATTAACATCTGATTAAAACTATATGTCTTCCAGGACGATGTCACTGATCATAGATTAAATGACTGACATAATATTAATCTGAGTAAGCCTTGCATCAGCTAAACTCATTTGTTAAAATACACAGTGGATGATTCCTGCTTTGGAAAATGCTTTGTGAGGAGATAATTTCACTGTATGACAAGTGTCAAGTCAAGTCAAGTGAGTTAATAAGTACAAGCGAAGTAAGAAAACCTAGAATATTCACCTCCCACAGAATACATGTCCTCAAGGTCAAGCGTGAACCTCCATGCTCACACTTTATTTATTCTCTCCATTTTGAGGTGGCTGTGTGCATCTGACGTGGGTGTACAGCACCTGTCTGCTGTTTCCGGAACATTATTTAGTTAACAGAAGAAACCAGAATTTCACTTTGAATATGAATCTGCATACAGCTTCAACTGTTGTAATCCTCCTTTTAGCATGCAAATAGGTTTTCACACAAAATTTAGGTTACCATATGGTGACACGTGATATCCATGGACAGTGTATACATGACTGTGAGACAATATGACTGGTTTCGCTTGCTGACGTCAACAAGCCATGTGGTTCATTATTCTCTGTAGACGAGATGAAAGCAGCTGATCAATGGGGAACCACAAAGCTGAAACCACATTAAAAAATTTTATAACTTATTAGGCCCATACACCATTGCCATAAATGCACAATGGGACTGTATATATACGAATCTGGTTTTGTCAGCTCAGATCACTTTCCCTGCTCTTTCTTTTACTGCTGTGGGCCACCACCAACAGCTGGGTCATGGATCTATGGCTGACATTTGCAGTTAGCCAGTTGGGTCGGCTGTTTAATCATTTTGGCCATTTCACTGCTAATGTGGTCTGAGTACATTCATTCATTATTGATGAGAGAATAAATGTCTCTGTGGTATACTAGATGCAGCACTTACCCAACTGAATCATCCCCCTATGATGAGATGCTTTTTGTTAGATGGCTGGTCATCCGTGTGTATGTGGCTCTGGGGCTTAAAACTCACTGAGCTGTTGAGTTTTCTTGTGTATGTGCTTTTCCTTACAGTTTAAAAAGAAAAGAAACGCTGCTTTTCTTTTTCCCCAGCTCAGCCAATCACCACGCTGTTGGGCAGCAGTCGCCTGTTGCCATGGCAACTACCTGTTAATATTCCGGCAGAGTTTTCTCACCGACAAGGGGGAGAGAGAGAGAGAGAGAGAGAACGCCACTTTCTTGCTACAGAAAATCGATTGGACATTCCTGCAGAAAATAAGGGAGTTGAGCCATGTGGTCGGTGGGCGACACTGGTGCCGCAGTACCTGCACCTGTACACGTTTTGAGGTGATGGTTCGTGGCTTAAGAGTGGCCTCAATAACCTTGACTTGTCATTTAGAGTAACAGAGTAGTCAGCACATGTGGCTTATTGCGGATCAGAATGTCATCATCGTGATTCAAGCTTTAGTTCTTAGGGGCCGGTCATTTTTCATAGATGAGTTTTTTTTTTCTTTCAAGGAGATTTCTCTCGAGGAGACTGTTCAAAGGTCGGGCATTAAGGAATTGGGCTTTCTTTGCTCTTGAGTGGTAAAGCCATTCAGAAGGGATTGGTTGTCTATCATATAAAGGGATGGCATTGATCACGAATCCCATTATGCCCCAGGCTTGATCTCAAACAGTCCAGACAATCCCATCTCCCATTTCTCTTCTGAAAAGACCATTTTTAAATGGTTTCTTTTCTGATGCAGGAGAGGAAAGTCTGCATAATGAGCTATTAATTACCTTCACACACACACACACACACATGCATGGACTTGCTTGTGTCACATTTGTGCACGCATGTAGAACCACGTAATTAATTTCTAAGAGCCATATGTAGAGCTGAAACCGTTAGTTGATTACTTTTCAAGTAAAAATCCCCAAAATTTACTTATTCAAATTTCCTAATTATGAGGATTTCCTTCTTTTCTTTGTTTCATGTGACAGTAAAACTAAGTATTTTTGGATTGCTGAAGATGTCGCACTGGCTAGTAGGAAATTTAGGATTCCCATTTTCACTGTTCTCTGACATTTTGAAAACCAAACCAGTAATGGAGAAGATAACCTGCAGATTAATAATCATTAGCTGTAGCCCTAAATATATGCAGAGAAATATTTCAGGTTACTGATGACCTTTCTTTTGCAAAATAGACAGAAGTGTTAAAAAAAGTTACATAATGTAAGTCCAGTGTGAGGGAGTCAGTGAAGTCAGCAGCAGCAGGGCAGGCAGGCATGAGGTATTGCCTCTGGTTCAGTGGGAAAACCTAACAAGGATAACAAGACTTTATGAGTAATGTGCAAATATAAAAATGTTTTTCACCTCATGTTTCAGACAACAACTGTCTGGTACAGAAAAATGGCTTAAATTCAAAATGTCAAGGTGTGCCATTAAACCCTGCAGTGTTTTTCTCAAAGCGCTGTACAAAACACATTGTGCTGTCACCTGGAAACTGAAACGGTGTTGGACTGCCTCTTGGACTTGTTGGATTTTGGGAGTTTTGGACAAGACTTGAGATTTATTTTAAGTCATGTGAGGCTGCTAGGGCCTGTGAAGCTGATTGTCATGCTTTCATTTCAGCTGAAGGATCACATGCTCCTTGGTCATATTGAACCTTTTCTGAAACTGGCTGATATGTAGAGTTCCTACTCTGAAGATACAAGTTTTCCAGTTGGTATATTGATAGAATGGACAAATCTGTCAGGTCATGCTTGCGTTCACCTCCACTGGGGTTCAGTAAACACTGAGTAATGATTTGTTAGAGGGTTTGCAGTCCTCGGTCTACTGAACTCGTCTCACCGAACATCTAACATTGGGACTGCTGATTTTTCTCTCTGGAATAGATTTGAAATTTTAGCAGTTTGTCTTGTGGAAAGGGACACAAAATAACAAGCATCTTCATACACTATGTAAACATGTTTTAAATGTATTTTTCATTTATAAATCTATAAAGGATCTATAAAGAAATTTCACCATTTTAAATGCAGATCCAACCCACCGAGCAAGATGTGTTTAGATAACATTAATTTTCGGCAACTGTTAAAGTGCGTGCTATCTCTGACCATCAAAACACACATTTGTGTGTGGCAACCAACTCTGTATCTCACCCCTCAGAGAGACTGATTTCAAAACTGACCAAAAACTTCAGCTACTTTTTGTCCCTGAACCATGGACTGAGGTAAGTCCTGTATCGTTGGTGTTCTTACAACCAAGAAGCCACGTTTGTGTCGTTTCCTCTCGAATCATTTTCTATTCACCAGGCTCATGTAAACATCAAAAAAGTGGTTGAGAAGTTGACTCATTATCACAGTAGCAGCTCTAGGCTTTAAAGCTGGATAATATCAAAGAGTAGCATCTTTATTCTACAGATTCAAGCCGTGTGAATTATATTAATTGCTTTGTTCTAGGCCCTGAGATTTTGTAGCTTTATATTTGTTTCTCTGCTTCTGTGCAGAAACCTAAACCTTTTTCTCAAATGATCTGTCCCCGTACAGACAGCTGTTGTGTGTATATTGCCTGTACAGCTCAGTATTCTCTCCATTATTTATGACAACTTGCACGAGCAGCAGTATTTCTGTGGAGATGACTCAGGGGAGTTTGGTACGCCGCTTGGAGCTTTAAAGTGGGCTTGTCCCCGTGACCCAGTCTCCGTCTTCATATGCCCGACAGCGATAGAGATGTGGGGAGCCCCGGAATAGAAAATGCAGGTCATATCTGTTTATCTGGGATTAGACTGTTTCTCAAGTATACGTATATCTACTGCTGAGCTCAACCAATTGCCTCGGAGGTCACAGAAAGATGTGGTTGAGGTGACACAGAAATATGAGGTTATAAAACACGCCTGTAACGCCTCAGAGTCTCATGTTGCTTGTCATTTTTTTAAATCAGACGTTTGTGTCAGCATCCCCTCTTCCCCTGCATCTTCACCTCCTCCTTTTTTCTTCGTCTCCAAGGGGCCAGGCTGGCTTCTTTCTCACCTCTGATGTTTATTACACAAACAGCACCTAGGATCAAATATTCCTACTTTTTTTTTCTATCTGAGGAAGCCAAGTGTTAGTGAGAGATAACATGTAGAGGGAGTGGGAGGTGGGGAAAGAGAGAGCTGCAGACTTGTTTATACGTCTTGATCTGACAGGATGAATAATTCAGCAAAGGGCTTCCTGGCACCCCAGAATTATATTAAAAGAATAGTTTGGGCAGCAGAAAAAATAAAAGTTGGGGGAGATGAGGTTGGGGCAACGCCAGTTAAGATGGGAGGCCTTGATTACGGATAGAACTGTGAATTATTCAAACCTGTTTCTTCCGCCGAAAAAAACATAGAAGTGCAAAATCTCCAGCAGAGGAAGCCGTGGATGCCAATATGGTTTTAGTGATTAGAGGAGATTTCCCTGCTTCACTGTGGGACAGGAGCTGGATAGGGACTGACAGCTTCCTTTTTACTTGAGGTTTGAGGAATTCCTGCTGCTTCTTTTTTTTTTCCTGCCATCAGCTATTCACACGTCTTCTTTCAGAATTTTAACTTTGCGTTTACTTTTTTAAGCTTTGCTATCCCTAGACATTTGCAGTGCCAAGCACAGTGCAGAAGGGCAAAACTGATGTTGTTTACTCTTGTTTAAAAAAAAAAAAAACATGCATTCGTCCCAGTTTGGCAGTATAAATTCCTTGAACCCTGTTTATTTTGACCTCATCACTGTTAGAGATTATAAACTTAAAGCTGCCTTAAAGAGTATTTTTACATTAATTATTAGTTGAATGGCAACTTGCATGTGAAAGATGTCGCTCTTAGTCACAAACCCACAGAGAATTTTCACCCACCTCTGCAATTCCTCTCTGCTCAGCCTGGTATCACCAAATGGCGTATGAATAACACACCAATTTCCTTAAGTCATTTTGCGTGTTATCACGATGTGTTTTTTGTCTTTCACATGTCTTTTCATGCTTTATCGTTTCCCTACCTTGTAACCCCTAACTCTAGCCCCTAATCCTAGTTAAAACGGCGTAAAATGACACGCAGAAAGCTTAAAATGTGTAGACATGACATGTAAAATGTCCTGAAAGTGCAGTGCTATTTAAACACGATCCCATTAGATCATGTTATTCAGCTCTTTTGAGCCTTTCAGCACCTTTTATACTCACTGTTTTGGTTTTCTCACCTGCAACAGTACTATTTTGGTTCACTCTCACTGCACTTATGGTGTCATTTCCACACACAGCAGGCAGCTGGTTACAGTAAAAAATCTCCAAAAATCAGTTGTACTCTATTTGCCAAACACCAAAAGGCAGACAGACAAATTATAGACTTAGCTGGTGAACGTTTGGTGCATTTAGCGTCCAGATATTTCCGTTAGGAGTTGGTAGAGGGCAACTTAAATTCATCAGGTGTCCAGAAACACAACCTCAAATGAATGTTAATGTTGCTCCTCCTCTGCTGAATGTATAATAAGGAACAGTTTTCTAACAAGTTTGTCTCCACTGTTCCCAAACGGTCAAAAAAGTCAGCTAATTTCAAACACCTAACTAGAATCTTTGACACTAGGGTTCAGTTAAGGGCTCCCTTGAATCAAACTAGGTCACACGAAATGTCATCTGACCATGTCTAAAGGCAAAAGTGGCATCTCATCATAGCCTTCTCTTGGTTGCATCCCACTTCCTTGTTGATCTTTTGTGGATTTCCATTAAGTTTCTGTCCTGTGCAAACATGGACATAAGGGCGCACACCTTCAGTGAGTCTTCTCCTTGGAGGCATCCACAGTCGCACACAGGAGCTGTGTGAAGAATGAAAAGGAGAGCTTCAAAGAGAAACATCTAAAGCAGTTGTTCCCAACCTTTTTTATCTGATGTAACCCCACAGCTCTGTCAGATGAACTCAAGCCCCCCAGCTGTCATGTTCCAAATATGTTCTTATCAGTGGATTATAAACTGGATGTTACTTAACGCTATTAATTATTATAAAACTGGATATTGTTACTCCATTTATCCGTTACTTAAAGCTGGCGGTTTCAACTGTTTATATGTCTTTACACTCCAACCAAGATGGTACAGTAGCATGAATAACATGTCTGCAAACATTATGAATACCTTCCAGGATAGAGTATTTGAAAATTTATGCAGGTATTTAGATGATTGTCATGGCCGTGCCCCTGCCTTGAGTGAACCCTGAGTCTGGTTCTGTCTGAGGTTTTTTCCTGTTCAAAGGGAGATTTTCCTTTTCACTGTTGCCCAGTGCTTGCTCATTGTAGGAACTGTTGGGTTTCACTCTATAGAGTTGTACAGTCCTGACCTTACTCTGTTAAGTGCCTTGAGATAATATATGTTGTAATTTGGTGCCATACAAATAAAACTGAAGTGAACAACTATAAACACTTCACCTGATTAATTTCAGATACACCCCTGACGATCGATTCAAGCATATGTCACCTAACTGTCCGTATTCAAATCCTAATCCAAAATCTCCGTAAAACTTAAAAGAAGTGACACATAATAAAATATATTCAATCGGGGGTTTAGGCACAGACAATAAACCAGTTATTGCATACCATTCCCCATCTTTCTCTCTCCTTGTTTTTAGCTGTCTCTGTACTATTAACATGGTAATAAACTCCACAAAAACACACTTCAAACTAAAAATCTTTGTGCTGGAAACCCTGTAAGCTTTAACTTTGCAGATCAAAATGTTACTATCAAGGATAACTAACTAATGGGGCAATTTCAAGAGCAGTTAAATTACTACATTTCAGTGTGAACCCACTCATAACTACACCTTTAAATGCAATGAAATAATGTCTCAAAAACGTTCCCTCTTTATTCACAGTATTCAGGTTTTTCATCTTCCAGCAAATCATCAAATCAGTGCTTTCTGGGGAATCTGAACTCAGAAATACCACAAAGCTGCAAAGCAAAACCATCCATTTTTGTTCCAGCATCACATATTTCACAGGAAGGAATTCCATTTGAGACACACCCTAATACCAGCTGCTCCATCAATACTGCTCAGTGGTTGAAGAGCAATGGAAAAAGCTGTTATAATAATTATTGGAGGCTCTAAAAAAAGGCCGACCTCCCCGGAAAGGCTGTGGGAAGAAGAGGGAGCGGGACTCTGGCTGGGGAATACTGGAATTCTTGGGTTGGACACTGTGGGAAGAGGACATTGGTGGGAGAAATCTGGAGCTGGAGAACTCCCTGCCCTCCTTTCCACGGAGGGAAAACTCCTAGAAAATGAGACTTGTGTGCCTGCGTCCGCTGCGTGGGTCTTTTGTTTTATGTGCCAGCATCAAACACAGACAAATTGACTAAGTTCCTCCATGTTGTAATTACTGTTTGTTGAGAAACGGCGTATCCCCTTGCGCCATGTCATTAGGATTAGCGCTCGGCGGGGTGTTGCTTTCCATTCTCCTGTAGCAAAAAAACTCAATATCCCATCTGTCACAAGCCATTCTCTGCCGCTAAACAAAGCCTGGCTGCAGTAACAGCACCTAAATGGATTAATCCTCTCCAGCCAACATTATCTGCTGCACCTTGTTTGCAGTAGGGGAAAAAACAACACAGAACACACCTGTGATCACAACAAGATGTTACGTAAAAGGAAAATACACATCCTAGCGCTGCTTATGTTCAAGGTCGTGCTTTAAATTTACAGCTTTGAAGTAGCAAATGTGGCTTGCAGCCTAATTGGCTCAATCAGAGTTCAAGCTATGAAGTAGAAGTTGGGCGTAAAGCCAAGAGGAGATCGGTATCAAGCTACAAGAGGGCTCAAATTTCACTAAAGAGATAATTTATTTCACAGATGATAAGCAATTCTGCTGAAATTACGCATTTCAAGTCATGTAATTTTAATGTTGAAAGAGGCCTTTGTGTAAAAGACCTGCCACACAGCACCAGAGACAAAATAAATCAGCATCCCATTCATTAAAATGCTCACTTTGAGCTCATATTCATCATACCACCCTGTGATGTTTTCACCCCCCCAAAAATGAAGATGTACAGTGTGTTATTAACCTGTAACTTTGTCTCCTTGTTTAATCATTTAAACAAATGTTTGCTCTCTGGCTGCTGCATATGAAATGAGCGTGGGTTTTTAAAATCCAGCTTAACAACTCTGCTTTGAATGTTTAACTGAAAGTGCTGATTTATGTTTTCCCCTGCTCTTCTACACTTTGTGCAGTTTGTGCATTCCCCTGTCACTTCACAGAGCCGGTGATTAGTTTGACATCAGCATAAAGTGAGAGAAGCTGAAATATGCTGCCGAGGAAAACTTTTGGTAGTTTATGGATACATAAATCTCTCCCTGTTTTTGACCTCTCGCATCGTTCTTTGCTCTGTTTGCAGGTGTGCTGAGCCTGCCGGAGAGTTTGAACCTGCACCGGGACCAGCAGCGCTCCGGGAGGGGCGGAGAGGGTCATGGATACACCCAGGCAGAGCTCCGCACACTGGAGCAGTCGCTGCTTGCAACCCGGGTGGGCAGCATCGCCGAGCTGAGTGAGTGCAGTTTTACCATCATTATACAGAGTCAGAATTTCAGAAATGTATTCCTCCTCAGGCACGGAATGAGCAGGAAATATGTTTTCAGGTTTCCTCATTCTTTCATTTGAAAAATATTTGTGATAAAACATTCCAAGCTCAGGGTTAACTTCCTAGATTTTTTCAGAGCTTTCAGTCATTTAGATGACCTGTTATTCTGTGATAACAGGTGGTTATATATATATTCAGCCACAAACAAACAAGCCACAAACAAACTTAAATTGTCAAAAGTACAAGTACTGAAGCTGTGAAATAATTGTAATGGAGTACAGTGTTTCTCTCTGAAATGTAGAGGAATAGAGGTATAAAGCAGCATAAAATGAAAGTGAATGTACGTAGTTACATTCCACTGGATACTTCACAGTTTAACATCCTAATATCTTCATCCCTTTTTATAGGAAGTGTAAGATGTGCAAAAAAAGTCAAGTGTGAGCACTACTTTTAAAAAAAAGAAAAAAAGAAGTTCTCATAGTTCTTAATGTAAATGTAAGATAATCTCCTTCGTAGAAATTTACATTTTACAAGTAGGTCTATGATAATCTATAATGTAAACTCCAAATGTCTGAACTTGGATCAACGCCCTGATGAAGGCAAGATTTAAAGCGTGGTGTACTGGAGTGTTTTAATGTTGTGGCATTTAATGTATGCAAACAACATTTATTACCATTTGGAAGTCCTAACTGATCACATGCAGTTAATATTCAGCTCAATTTTTCAGCTCCATGCTGCATCTTTTCAGTTTTTTGTGTTGTAGTTGTTGTTATTGTTATGTGCACATAAGGCGATTGTAGACTTGCAAACCTGACCTGTATGCATTTTATTCAACTCTTTAATATCTAGCAGCACATATGATCACATGATATGAACTGTTTGCTTTCTCCTAAGATCCAGTATCAGCCAGTCATTAAAAACCTGAGCTTAAACCTGCCTCTCTCTACATAATGAGCTGTTAATAGAGCTATTAACTTGGAGGAATTTTATTAATAATCTGTTATTCGACTGTTGAGTTTAAAGGACACATAATGATCAATTTAAATGCTGTTTTTGAAGCTTTTCTGCTCAGCTGAAATTGAATTCTATAAATTCTTGTGAGTTCTATTAAACTCAAAATGGCATTAAAATAGTCTAATTTCAAGATATTAAATACTGACATAAAATATTATCAACGTAGAGCTGCAGTAATTGGCCCACAGATGCTAATGTTTGATGAACACCAGTACGTATTAAACCTGTAAATTCAGCATACGGCATATTATAAATGCAGGAGTAATTGTTATGCACATTAAACCTGATCTGCTCAAGGACTTATTTTCATGTTCATTTGCCAGATAGCCCCATTAGTGTGAAGGAATGCACACTCCCCATCCCTGTGGGCTGTTATGGTGGTCCGAGGCCACTGTCCGCTCACCCTTTTCCTCATCCATCTAACCCCCCCCTCCTCTAATCCACCAACACACTGCAGCCAGGAACTGTTCTATTACAGCTGTTCTAACACCTGTTTATGAGTCCCGCCCGGGGACCTTTAAATCCAAGGTCACTGCCTCAGAGGCTTTTAACCTCAACTTGAAAGGAACTGCTCCACCTTTAACTCTGACACCCCCGTGCTGCTGCCACCTCCACCTTCATCTTCTCCTCTGTCACATATTAGATCATCCCGTCCCCCCGAGACATTTGCACTATGTGCGACTGTGTGTTTGTGTCTGTGCACATTTGTCCTGGATGAATGTTCGACCCCATGGCACATTATAAACCAGTAATTCACTATGCATCATTGATTGGAGTAAGAATTTATAGTCTTTTCTTGTAAATGTTATCACCATTGTGTGTGGTGTGTGGCAGTAGTGATTTAGCCTGTAGGAAGAAAGATGCTGTCCTTAACAATTGGAAGCGGATGCATTTATACCTGTGGTATATAATAAAATAATCCTGTAACCGCCACCGCTACTACTACTGCTACAGTAAGAATAAAAACAAGTGTAAGAACAGAGATACTGAAGGATTACCCTCTGTAGCCAGAGCCAAAACACAATGTCAATGATAGTAATCAGCTAAACTTGCCATTATCATGTTGCTAACAGTTGAGTTTTTGCTATTGCCACATAGCCAAGCATTAGCATTAACAGCTGTAAATCTCTGAAAACTCTGGGACATTTGGGGACATGTTGGTGTTGTTCCCTTATTAGCAGTAGAAGTAGTCAGAAGATGCATCAATTAATAAGTTGCCACTACCATAATTGTAATGGGATTGTTCTACTCCCACCATGAATTGCTTCATTTTTAATTACTTTATTTAAAAAAAAGAAAAAGATTCTGACAAACAACAAAAACCTCTCTTGTGTTTTATTAAGCCAGCAGATTTCTTGTCAGGTTGACAGCATGGGCAGGTTTTTCTGACCAGGACATATAACTTCCAACTCGCTGTGATATTCTTATCTCTCCATGAAGTAAATTCAAAATAATGAGAAGACCTCCATACACCCAGTTTCCCTTGACATACATAAGTTTATTAGTTTACTTTTTCCCAATGCTCGTCTGTCTCCCGTTCTGCTCACAGAAGCTGTTTCCACCAACATGTACAAACTTCATTAGTTGGTGGATAGGTTATTAAGTACATATTTTAAAAGCAACATGTAACAGTTTTGATCAAATTCTGCATAACGCATGTAACAGGGCTTCAGTAACTGGTAACTACAAATTAAAGGAATTCACTGTTAATACATTATGTCACCTATAGTTCTGCTCTTTAATAGGCTCTCAATGGAAGGATGTTTTGTCTCATTACTTCCATTTTTAACAAAATCTTTTCCTCTTTGCAGAGTTGGCAAAGAGAGATGTGAGAAATCTGTCCTGTGAAATGGTAATATCCAGACAGAATTAGTAAGACAAAATACATTTTAACCCTTCTACATGTTGTTCATTATAGCAGAGTGAGAGGCTTTGCTGCATAAGAAGAGAGAAAATAAATAACATAAATATACTGTAAGTGACAAAGAAATAAGTTGAGGCTTTTAGTAACACATGTAGAATCTTTTCCGTAATGGGAAATCAATTATTCTGAACATCTCCAGCATTAAATGCACCACTAAGACATACATTAAGGATAAAAGCAAATTAAGTAAGCGCATGTCCTCTAATTGCTGATGGAAATGCAAATATTCATTTTAAAGCAGCTCTCCTGTGTTTATGCTTACTAATGTGAACATATCTGTCCAAAACATTAAAGACATTCTGTTCACGCACTTGAATCAGAAGGCAGAAAAAATAGATAAATAAAACAGCACCGGCTGCTGTTTGATTCCTGTTTAATGCACCGTGTGCTCGACTCCCTCCGTCGCGCTGCCTCAGCTGGGCTTCCTCACCTCCAGGGTCGGCCAGTCAAACGCTGCCAGAGGTTGACATGTGGCTCATAATACAGTTGCTGCCAACTGCTCGCAGTCATTTAGGGGATTTCAGTGGATTCTCCCTCATGTTGCGTTATGTGAACAGATTGATCTGCAGTGTACAAATCACTGAATAACAGGAGTGTGAATCTGCTTATAAAGTGTATGATGATTGCATTAAGGGTGCTACTTTTAGCATGTTCCACCATCTGCCTTTGCAAGAAACTTAAAGGAGTAGATTTGCTATAACTTTTGCTTCTCATTTCAGACTCTTCTTTCACTACAGACGAGTTATTTATCAAACAGGTGTCATCTGAAGTGCAGCTTGTAGTCAGTTGCTATGATTTACGTATGCATTTAAAGGCTGGTGATATTCTGTATCTTTCTAACTGTTAACAAATCCCATCAAAAGACCAAAATTAATGATGAACTGATCCTAGTAACAAGTATTCAAAAGCTCATATAGTTCTCTGTGTCATATAACTCCTTGATTGAAGGTGCTATATGTGAGTTTTTGCTATTGCTACAGAGCCAGTGTTAGCACTAACAGCTGTTTACTTACCAAGAGCTTCAGCCATTGTTTACATGACAAGAGGATAGAATACATCCTCTACTTCTCCATCCTCTACTTCTCCATCCTCTCATATTAGATTGAGGGCAGACTGGATGCTACAGTGACTCACTACCGCAAAGTGGTATTATGAGACAGTACAGACCAGGGATAGCTCATTATCATGCTAACTTAATTATTTCAAAAACAAAAAAAGAAAATGCTTTTTGGTGTAAAATGTGTGCAGTTGCTAAAAATAAAAGACCACTTTCTGAACACTTTCTTGCACAAAACAAAGAGAGAACTTTGATCAAACTGCTAATGCACTGTGGTGATTTCACTCTTTTGATAAGACATTTACAAGTAAGCATTAGCCTGCAATTATCCTGGGCTTTTAGGCAGACATCAAGCTCTCCAGGGCTCTCCAGCATTTGGTTTGCATGTTTTTATGTCCTTATTTGTCCAATAAAAAGACACTCAAATTAAATGTTTAGACATGGTAGCAACAAAACTCTAAGGATGTCAGTCTGTCAGATGGCTGGCCCACCTCTTTGATCCAGACTGAAATATCTCATACTTATCGAATGGATTTTCATGAAATTGTGCACAGATTCACATCCGTCTGACTTTTTTCTCAAGCGCCACCAGCAGGCCATTTGAATACCATGAAATTTGGTACAGATATTCACAGTGCCCACTGGATGAATGCTAATTAATTTGGTGATATCCTGACATCCTATACAGTGCCATCACCAAGTGCTGCTGTGGTCTATATGACAGTAATTTTACACTGTTTGTGAAGGCAACTTTCAAGTGAGATGCAGCAAAATTTGCACTGCCGCTTTCATGTCAGTGCTGCAGATCTGGACCCTCTTAGCATTAGTGCTGAGAGCAAGACAAGGACAGATCCCTCTCAACGTTTGTGTTGCAAATTGATCCAGCAGAATCTGGGTCCAAGGACAGGAGGTTTCCTGTTTTTGTACGGTATAGAAATCAGATTCCTGTTAAAATATAAGAATAAGCAGATATCCTAAGTGTATGTGAAGGCAGCGTGGCATTCAGTGCGTCATGCAGAGTAGACGCTGATAGAGGATGTCAGTCATCTCAGTGGCGGCCTGGTTGATTTACTATGATTACTCTAATGTTCATAATTAGAAATAATGTGCTAATGATAGGTTAATATAAAAATGCCACATGCACCACCTTTAGTATCACAGACTTGGAACAAATCAATGACAGGAAGCAGGTGTGTCATGGTCAGACACTGTGCCCCCACGTAAGCATTTAAAATCCTCATGGTATCAACACATTCAAATTGTTTAAATTAAAATCAATTTAACCCATTAGCTCAAAATCTGAACAATAAACAAGATCACTTGAAAGTAAAGCGGCCACACAGAGCCAGTTGTCAGGGCAATTTCACACCCGACTTGTTCTGTAATTAATGGATAATAGAAGAGGCTGTTAAAGAGCAGCATTCATCACTATATCCATAATTTCATTCTCTCGAGGTGGAGAAATAAGTCTTTTATTTCTGAGGTCACCATTATCTCCCTGCTCATCTTATGCACTCATATTTCATGTCTTTGTCCAAGCGAGGAGAGCAGATAGCCGATAGCAGATTTGGACAGTTGACGCTTCGGGTGTTTGCACTTTTACTCATCTCTCATGACGCTCAGCCATGAGGAATAACTTTCTTTCTGTTTTCCTTCATGTGCTGGGTAATGTGTGGCATATAGGATCTATAGGCGCTGAACTGACATATTGTGACCAGGTGTGACAGAGAAAGGCCGTTCATCTGTCAACACAGCGGCTGCCCTGTGGGTCAGAGAGCAGCCACTAGGCAAATAAACGGCGTAATGTAATACAGTTGCAGGCCTCTAACAATGGGGCCCTCCATTCCTGAAGCTGGGTGTGCCTCCACCACACAGGATGGCAAATATTCAAACTATGAACTTTGTCAAAGCTCCAGTCCTTAAGATTTTTAGGCATATTTGATACTATTCACAGTTGGCATTTTTTACTCCATAAAATAGTTTTCATTGGTAGGCAGAGTCCGCCATTTCTGTACTGGATTCAAAATGCTTTCAAATGCTCAGGCGGTTCAGGAAATGGGGCATACGTATAATTTAGAATCATTTGTCTTCAAGTTACTGCTAAACTGCACGCAGCATGAAATCAGATTGATGATTGTAAATGACCAACTTCTTTTGTAGTTCAGTAAATGTTTGGCTGCGCTGCATTCAAATACGCCACTTGTCCCTCGGTTGTATTTAGGTATGTGGTTTAATAGCATTTATCAAATTCAAAACCCAGTATCAATTAACAAATTTGAATTGAATCCTTTCAAATGCTTTACTGGAACTTATTAGGTTTATTCCTCGACATCTGCAAGCAACATAAGGCTTAAATAAGTCCAACTCAACTGTCTTATCACTTTTTATTTTCGGACACATTCAGTTAACATTCACTGGCACAAACTACTAAGTCCACTTAACATGGTCCTAATTCAGACCTTTAAATTCTTAAATTTGACACAAGATGGTAAGCTTTTGTAGAGAAGAATCATTAGTCTATTAGTCCCTTTTAAGCTACAAAAACCGTGTCTTGTCACTCATAAACAGTCTGGCTGAACACATAACCAGAGAAGTCCTCAGTTTAGCCATTACTTAATTAATATTAATTAGCTAAAACTGATCCAGTCTGATGTCTGTCATTTTAGCCAGTGACAGCAACAGTCAGCTAACAATGAGAAGCTGTCACCAGGGAAGATAAAACATAAGATTTGATAGGAGAATCATTAGAATCAGAGCCTAACAGTATTTTGTAGATTTAAAATGTAACGGGCTATTTGAACCAATCCCCAGTCATATTTCTGAAAAAGTAGCTGCTCAATGAGCTTGCTGTAGGATTTAACCTGCACTTTCTGTTACCATAGTAACCACAGGTATTACTTAATTAACTAGGGGTGAAATCTAAACAGTCACAACTCATCAATTTGTCTCATTTGCATTTTTTTCATTTGAAAACTAAACACATAATTATCACTTTTTGTTTTAAGATGATATGTTGACTTTAAAGATTCGGGCATCTCTGGCTCCGTATTTTCCTAGGCTGACAATAGCCAGCTTGAAAAATGAGTCATCACGTCTTCTACTGTGCAAAGGCAGAGAGACGAAAAGTGCTTATTCTTCAGGGCTGAGTTGGTTTCACAAATACAGGAATCCCTCTTCCCCCTGCAAAGCTGCAGGAGTTCTGTTCTGCTTTGAAAGGGTATGTAAAATTGCACTGCGATGGGGATGTTACTTCTCTTTTTCCAGGAGGTGATTTCTTACTGAATACCTGTCTAACTATAATTTTGGCTGGAGGATGTGAGTGTCTGCTTACACTTGTTTTAAGACGTGCTTCAAATTTTCAAACAGGTGTTATTCTCATGATAAATTAGTATTAAAAAACATAGCGTTCCTATTCTTTTTTAACAACCTCCATTCCAATGAGGTTTCATTAATATCACTGCTTTTTAGAGCTGTGACTCAAACTACTTCCCCATTGTCTCTGCTCCATTATCCCACACTCAGTATGTGAATATGGGATAATAGGATAGCTTCACACATACACACGCCGAGGAGATTCACAGGGAGGTGTTACATTTCATCTTGAGACCGTCCTTTCTATTCTCATTTTTCATTACATTAGAGCTAAAATACTTCTCCCACTTCGCCATGCATCATCTTTCCTAATCTCATACAGTCTGACCCATTTCTCAGAATGGATGATGGAAAAGGAGAAAAGAAAAATGAGTCAGGTTTACTATATTTTCTATATTGATAAAAGCTCATGAGAACCATTACCTGGTCAGTAAATGGGACAATGTAGTCTGAGCTATAAGGTTGTATTTTTTTTACCCCTTTGACCACTTCAGCTACTGATGATAATGTCATCGTCGTGTCCTTTCTAGCATCTCTGTAATGGACATGTCAAAGCAAAAGGAGAAGGTTCCTGCTGTCATTCTTGTCCTCTTCACTCCACTTTCTCTGTCCTCTCAAAGGTCTGCAGTGCCATTCCCTTCCTCATGTCTGTCTGTCTTAAGAGTCATCATGATTTAAAAAAATAAAATAAAATTGTTGACAGAGCTTTAAAGATGAGGCCAGCTCATTCAGTCACTGGAACAGGGTGCGGCCATTTTCCTTATCTGTCTCCTAGCACCTTTAGGAGGACAGTGAGGGCATGCTGACACAAACAAACCCTGCTCACAATCCCTCCAGATGCACACAGCGTGCACACACACACACACACACACATCTTCATCTAGCACAAAAGACACATGTTGGAAAATCTTGTACTCTGTTGCTGCATGCTGCAGTAATTACGTGAGGCTGGATTCATTATTGTATAATGGTTTAATGTCCCCTGGTACCTGCCACAGGATCCCGCTCGCTCATCACAGCTCAGTGCTGCAAAGATTAAAATAGAGATTAAAGTGCTGCTAGAGGAAATAACTCAAGTATTTTTCAAAAGGAGGATGTAAGACCATATTACCAAGACCAAATTACTCAGATTCAGGGAATGTTTCCCAGTTTGTACACTTGTCTTTCCAATATTTAATGACTGAAGTAACACGAGTACTGTTTTGGTCATTTCAAGGTCAAATGACATCTAGGTTAAAGCCGGGTGGAAAAGTATAAGTATTTAGACTTACATGTTACTTATTAGGTTTGTTCCAACAGCAGCTAATCGTAATTATGACTTACTTCACATTTAACTATAGTTATATAATATAAATGCTGTAGAAAGAAAGATTATGTGTAATATTACTTCAAAATGAAAGACTTCAAGTGCAGCTAAAAAGCCTAGAGTCTTGGGTTTTATTATCATATAGTGAAGAGTTTAAACAAGTTGGTATGTAGTACAAAATAACTTCACAAACTTTATAGCTATAGATAAATCATATTGAAAAAAATGAAAAATATAAAGGGGAAACTATATTAAGTGTAACATTTAGCTAAATTCAGTTCAAAGTTGACATTTTTTTTATGTTTATATTACATTTAACCACCTTTTAAACCACAAATACTGCTACTAATTAGAAAATGTTAGCACACTAATGTGCTAAACTAAGATGGTAAACATTATAAACATCTTTTGACATAAATGCTAAAAGGTTTAGCTTAAGAAAAAGCAGTAAAGGTGTGATCAGACAGAAAGGACAGCACATTTTCACATTACTTTAATCATTCAAACTTGTCTGCTGGAGTGTTTTTGTAGTCCAGCTAAAAGACATTAGCTGAAGTTAATGTCAGTTAGTTAGCCATTAGATCAGTTGGGCAGCTGTTGGCTGTTATTTTCCTCCTGTTTCTGTACATGAGGTTGACTCATGAAGCCTTGGGATAAGCCAAATGTTTTTGCTCATGTTGAAACACTTACATTTTACCTCAGTTTGACCTGCCCACTTGTTACTGTTTGCATCCATTACCGTCTTTGCATTGATGCCGCCTACTTTGTGTTCTGTCTCGAAACACCTTAGGAGTCTTTGCCAGAAAAAAAAAGCTTCATGTACCAGTAGCACTACACAATATATCTTAGTTGAACAGTGACAAAAGTCATGCATGTGTCCCACAATAAGAGTACCACACAGAGTACATGATCCATCTCAAGCTGTAAATGTGCTCTTCCTGTGCTTTCTCCATGACTTTTTGGAAAGAATATTTCCAACAGGGACAAGTATTAACTTTGCATTCTTGGATTTTCTTAGTCACCTTGGGACTCAATTCAAAAACATTACAGAATGTTCCTTCGTCCTCTATAAGCCGTTAGCAAAAATTACTAAAGGCTGATGTAAAAACACAAAACACAAAGGAATAACAAGGACGGACGGTAGACAAAGATCTCAGCAGTTTACTTGCCAACTGAGAATGCATCACATGGTGACTTGGCCAGCAGCAGCGAATGGTAAAAACGAAAGCGAGCCAAAGATTCACTTAAAGAATGACCCTTCACGCCCAAACAACTGTGTACTCTATTTTTACAGACCCAGAACGACTAGAAAACTGAGCAGCAGTGTGATTGAACTGATTACACAATATCAAACACAGGGCCAATTTAAAACTGTAATGATGCTTTTTCGTCCCATATTCTTGAGGGGTTTGTTCCACAAGGACACAATCTTTGATTGAGGACTCTTGAATTCAATGACCCACCAGCTTGCTGGTATTGGAGATTAAGCAGGGATTACTGTGTTTCTTGATCATGTATAAGGTCAGCGGCCTCAGTTTAAGTCTCCTGTCGATGTGGATATTCGATCATGCCGTTGCTACGCTGTTGTATGCGCCAAGTGTTGGATTCTAATTAAAGTCTATTGAATATATTGCATTTCAGATGAGGCGGATGCATGCACGCGACCAGATAGGCATGTGTAAGTGCTCGAGTGTGCAACACCTCTCCGGAGAGGTGCAACACCCACAGGCAGATGTTCTTCATTAATAATTATTACCCATCAACCTGACATGTGAGAGCTGAGGATACTTGAGCCAGCCTCTCTCAGCTCTTTGACTACTGGTAACTTCAGTGGCTGAGGGACGAGCTGATGTTTAGTCCCTGTTTAGCATCCACTTTACTCTCAAGTCCTGCTGCAGTAAGATGGACATTACACAATGGACTCTGCCTTTACAGCAGTGCTGGTGAGAGATAATACAGACTCACTAATTGAGTGTTTTGGAAGAAGCACAGAGGGCTAATGGAAGTTTTGGGGTAATAAGGCGGTGAATTGAACAGGCTGCTCTTAGTTCTCACCTCACTGTTTCCAGACAAAAAAGAAAAACACCGGGCAGCTGTTTGGAGACAAATACAAGCAGCTGTTTGCAGCAGTGCTTTGATGAAAGGGGACTTCACAGAATGGCTTAATAGCTGCTGGTATGGTGTCTGAACTTCTGTCATTAAGAACTGCATCATTCTTCAAATCCATAGGCAGTCAGTTTATTATTGAACTGGAGCATTATCACAAGGTTATATTAAGACTTTAATTGTCGAATGATGATGTTGGATGATCAATCGAGATTTGAGTACCTGACGTGATACTGGTGTGATGACTTGACTATGATTTTTTTTGACATTTTGATTGTTTTGACTTGACATGATTATGGTGCTAGACAGACAATATCACCAAGGGCAAGTGTGAATGAAGGAATTGGCTTTAGTTTTAATTTAGATTTTCAGTTACAGTAATAAATGTGCCTGGGAAAAAAAAACTTATTGAGCCTTAAATATCTAAATATAACTTTGTTTCTCCTGCCAGAGTTGTTGGGGATGAATTTTAATCAGTTTGGTCACCCTCTGACATTTCATCTAGTGCCATCATCAAAATTTAAACTTAACCAGACATTGGTTTATGATCAAATACTTTAGAACCAACGACATTTCCATAAGCCTCAGCTGTAGTTTGTATTTTGTGCCAGTCATCACATGTTAGTGTGCTAACATGGCAAGGTAAATCAGCATGTTAGCAGTGTCACGTTAGCATGCTGACACTGACATTTAGCTCTAAGCACCACTGTGCCAAGGTACAGCCTCAGCCACTATCATGGTCGACTGTTAATCTGGAAAAATGTATGTATTCTACTGTAATTGCTTATTTACTGTGCCTTCACACGTTTTCTCCCCTGCACATTACTGCCAGGCAGTGCACACAAATACACAGATTTGTCTCAGCAAAATGAACTTTTAATTTGATTTGTTGTTGCTTTTTACTAAACAGAAGGACAAGTTGTTCCCAGCCAGACTGTAATTGTGAAGCATATCTAAAAAAGGGAACAAAAATAAGCCCTCATCTGAAATATGAATGGTGCAGCACTATTTAAGCACATTTGACACAGTGGATAATCAAGACCACACATAGGAAAGTTATTTATTATACACTGCAGCAGTCTGCAGTGGTGCTTCTGCAGATCTTCACAGAAGAGCCATTAAAGTCCCTAAAAGAGCCATTAGACAGAATAAAGTGGCATCCATTTAGAAGTCCCCTCCTGTGAGTTGCAGGAAAGATGATGACAATAGAATGAGAGAGATAGTATGTGTAATCTCCTGCTCCATTTCCACCACAGACTTGAAATATCTAGAAAAACTAAGATAAGATGATGAGAGAAAATGAAGCTACGGTTCAGAAACCTCTTTAGACTGAGAGAGGTCATTATCAGGAGGGGCCTCGTATATTTTCCCCAGTTTCATAACAGTTGTTAATGAACAGACTTATTCTAGGGATCCCAGGGACATTTACAAATGAGCCATCACAGCTTCTTTTGAGAGCATTGGGCCTTTCTTGCGTTGTTTCATCGTAGTCATCACTCCAGCACTAGACAGCTGCACCAGACAGGGGCTTTTATGGGGCATCTTAATGGGCAAAAAGAAGTAACCATGATGCACTCAGCAGCATCAATATTGTCAGACATGATATATAAACAGTGCAGAAACAAGCACTTGATTTTCCTAAACAGAGATTTCATAATATTTTGCAGCATCTTGCATCATGGGACCCTTGTTCCTCATTTGGACGACTGGCAGTAAAAACAAACGGGCCTGGACATTTGACCACAGCTGGCCCTGATATTCAATAATAAACAGACAGAAGAAGAAAACAGAGATCCAGCTCACTATACTAGTCTGTTTAGAAATGGGATGATCATTTATAATTGAAAATTAAATATTTCAGTGAATTATTCTATACCCCATCGTCACTGGATCCTGGGGTAAAACAGATGGTATCCTGCTGCTGTTGCCTTCAGGTGTTCCTTTTTAAGTCCCTGCCTCCAGATATACAGTATTTTGTTATGCAGTGAATGGCTAGATATTGTACACTATCTAAGTTTTGACTATTGTTATTATTTTTTAATTAAAGTTACAGTATCTGTATAAGACACATTTAAAGCTGCATTGATTTTGGCCACAAGGGGGGAAGAAGTGGAAGGAGTGATAAGCTTCATAGAAACGCTCTCAACAGTATGATCCCTACGGTGACTGTAAAGTTATTTCTGGACCAGAAACCACAGGATGATGGTTCCATCTGTGCTGCTGCTGCTGTTGCTCACAGCTCAAGACCTGCTGCTGGAGATGTTATAAGCTGAGATGCAGTCAAAGTTGCAAAAGAGACAGTTGTAACTTTTTTTTATGTATTCCTCTAGGGTATGCCATCCCTGCATTTCACTGCACTCACTGAGAAATATTAGTATCTAACATATAAGTCCTTGAACCTTGAATCTTTTTATCACCTCATCTTTACTGTAAGTAAAATATTCACTCTCTTTTTTTTAGCTCTCCACCAACATTGAGAAGAATATTGGGCTCCCCAGCTGCTGAATGCTCCATTATGATTGCCAGCTAGTTGCTAACTTTTCGTGTCTGGTATTTGGTGCTACAGGAGGTAGTATACATTGGGTCTGTCACAATTGTTTTGGTGAAACTTGCTGCCTGCTGCTCCTGGAAACAATGAGCCAAAAGAGGCTAAAGAACTCTGTGGACCTGTCATGCTAACTCTTTGTGGAGTTTGTGGAGTAAGTGTTCATGTAAGAATACTGATTAATGGACCTTAGTTTAGTCAGATAGTATCACTAAAAGGTAACGGGTGATATTTTCAGCATTTTTGTCAAAATCTCTAATATTTAAAGAAAATCTTCTTTTTTTAAAACTATATCTTATCTTTGCTGTTTGAAATGAGAATACTGCTTGAGTACTGTATGGTCAAGGGTCAAGGCAACTCAGAAGTTGGAACATCATTAATATTGCACTGATGTGCTTCAGAATGAAAGAATCATTATGTAGCTTATTGTCCTCTCATTTTTTTCAGCCCTACCTTTGCAGTTGGTGCCCTGCTGCTTTTCCATGTTACTATTCAGAACGCAAACAGTGAGTTACATTACTACAAGCTCTGTGTATAAAAAGGCAGAAGAGGACTCAGTGAGACCAACCCTCCCTCTGGATCCTGTTTCCTACTAGAAAAGACTAGAAAAAAACACATGCGGATATATCTCTGCTCTTTTGTATCAGTCCTGTTTGGCTCACAGGTCGACCAGCGCAGCATGTAAACTCCCAGTACTCCAGATGGTCACTCAGCCTCTGATTGCATTCTAGCCAGGTTACCACACAAGTGTGATTCTGGATTATTAAACCACCAAGCTGAGAGCACAACATATTTAAAAAGTAGCTCCTGTTCTCTGTCACCAGATCCCCTGTCTATTCAAACACAGACAGTTACCACTGACCTTCCTCCACATGTCCTATGTTAATTGTGTCTGCTGGTGATTAATTTCCACTTGAGCAGTGCTGGTAAAAGTATCTACCAGTTCTGTGTTGATGATGACATGTCCTGTAATTGACTGTGATTAATAGTTGCCATGGAATTGCTAATGTGCCCCAAAGGCAGAGCTGTGAGTCGGTCATATTACCAAGTGATGATTAAATGTCCTCAGTTCAGCCCCCAGGGAGCTAAAGGCCACGACAGTGTGTCAGAGGACAGACGAAGAATCTTCCGTCTCAATCCTCCATTAGGGAACAAAACAGTTGTCTCACCATGATAACATCAGGTCGCATTTGATAAGAAGTTGGTTCACTTCACTTTGTCTACATGAGTTATAGACTTGTTCCCGTTCATTGTTTTAGTCGGGTACATTAAAAAATCTTTAAATCCCATGTGGTCAGTTACTTATTGGCCTGATTTAACACCTTAAATACCTAAAGTTGGTCGTCTTCAGTGTGTGTGTTTTCATTTTCTTGACCTCAATTTTACTGTTTTGGTTCATTCTCATCACTCTCATAACATCACGTTAAATATAAGTTGAGTTTCATGTGTCGTATTTGGATGAGATTATGTCCAGATACAACAGAAACATGATATTATATTTAAGTACACTGTTCCTAACTAGTGTTGGGAGATAAAATGATACCAAATGCAGCCATGCATCTTATCCATCTCATTTTCATGAAAAAAAACTTTTTGCTCTTTTGATGGATTCATGCTTTCTCCTTCCCAGAAGGGCCTCCGTGCTGAGTAGCTGCAGGAGATGAGTCTCCTGAACTTGCACCCTGAATACTATCAGAACTCCCATTAATAATTTCCACTGCATCGTCCTTGATTCTGCAGAAACTTGAGGAGGAAAAAATAAAGAACTTTTGCAAAAATAGAGGAGAATGGAAAAAAAAAAAACAGCCCCACACGTAATGACAAAACACATATTGACAAAACTGGTTTTTATTTTCTATTAGGGGAGGGTCTCACTTTGCACATATGAAGCATATTTAATATGGAGAATGCCAATTTACTTAGCAAACACCAGTCAGATCATTTAAACTAAAAAAAAAAAAAAAAACAGCAGTCAAGATAAATACATGTCAAATATATTATGAGAAAACATAATTGCTTTTGGTTGGTAACATTATTTTCAATGTGCATCTTATGTATTATAGCCACAGTCATACCTTTAATTACTTTACAAAGCATATTATTGAACACATAATTAATTTTAAAAGCCTTTTAGGTTTTGTGTTAATATAATGACCCCCCCGTCAAAGTAAAAACACCTTTCGATGTACAATAACTCAAGCTACATTCCCTGCGGCTTTTCGTTCTGAGAAGATAATTGCACTGTGCTCTATTGTACCTGTTGAAAAGAAAACATTTATAGATCAAGAGGTTCATACTGTGAATTATTAACTATAAAAAACTATTAACAACAAGAAAAAACCAAACCCTAAACTCACATTAGTTCTTATACATTGATTGTAATGTACGAGTAGACAAAGACACAGTAATTATGGACTTTGTCGTTGGTGTCATTTTATTACAGTAGGAAGATTTTGGTCCAGACCAAAATATCTTAACAAATATTGGATGTTAGCCACGAAACTTCGTACAGACATTCACAGTCTGCACAGGATGAAACCTTCTGACTTTGGTGATCCTCAGACCTCTCATATAAGTGCCTCCACTAGGTCAAACTTCTCACTTATCCTGTGGAATATCCCAAAATCTACAGGATGAAGTGGCACAGTATTTGGTAGAGACATCGATGGCTCTCAGAGGATTAATCCAAATGACTCTGGTGATCCCCTGACTTTACCTGTGCCACTATGAGGTTGATGTTTGTGGGTTTGAGTGAATATCTCAACAACTATCAGATGGATTGTTATGAAATTTGCTACAGACGTTCATGCTCCCCTCAGGATCATTTGTATTAACTTTACTGATCCTTTTACTCATTAGGTGAAAATTAATAACTATTTTAAAACATGCTGCCTGAAACTGAATTGGCTCTAATGCTCCAGTGGGCAAAGACAAGGCAATTACATGTTTAGTAGCTGCTGTATGACAGAATGTAAAGTGTTGACATTTCATTATTGCAGAGAGTTTTTGCTCTGTGCTGTTTCACCATTTTTTTCTCTGGGAATAGGGAACAAAGTTTTGCTCTATAATGAGTCCTTCCAAGTGGGAAGGACTTAGCTGGGAGAAAGGAAGACGCTAAGCTGTCCCCTATGATTAATTCAAATGAGATGAAGCATGAACCCCATAGGAGTGTTGCTTAGATAATTACAGCAAAGGAGACAGGAGCAAATGTTGTCCTGCTGACAAAACCAAAGTCACAAGAACAATTAATGAAGGCAAAGAAAGCCTGATTATCAGAACTCAGCACTGGTTTTAGCTCAGAGGGACAGCAGTGGTTTAACCATTTGCATGGTGGCTGCGTCTAATGTTTGTCATAAAAACCTAGATGTGGTCCATTATTTATGGATGTGGTGTGGTTATAGAGTTCTGTTTTTACTCAGCAAAGCTCTGCAAACCCCAGGGGAGCGCTGTCAGTTCTTGGAGTTAGTGGTTCTCTGTTGTCTCTTTTATAGCTCGCTTATATTGTTTCCCACTGAGCAGGGTGTTTCGTAATGTAAATGCATATTTCAGTCCTTTTTGTTTTGTCTCCTTAATCTTTATTAATGTCTCACTTCTGTTAATATTCAGGCCAGTAGCACACTGCGTAAAGACACGCTGAGTAGCATGGGGACTTCCTGAGTACCTGGAGTGGAAAAGTTTTCTATGCTCAGTTTATTCTGCACTGCTTGAGGTTTCAAGCTAAATGCTACTGAGCACCATGCATAACAAACAGAGTCTGCAAGCTGCAGAGTGTTTCACAGTCAGGGAATTAAGTCTTGAATCATATTTAGACCAGTAGTTCCTGTGGAGCTGCAAGTAATGATTGTTGTATTTAATGATTTATATATAGATTTTTTTATAGAGAGTTAGATGCAAGTAAAAATGCACATGGCATGTTCTTAGAGTCCAACATCGGGTCTTCATTTGCTTGTTTTGTCCTGTCAGCAATTCACACCCTAGAAGTATTCAGTTTATAATTGTATTACCGTGAGAAAATCAATAAACTGCCATATTTGAGAAGTTGGAACAAGGGAATGTTTGGCATTGATGTTTGCTAAATTACTTTCATGCTTCAAAAATTATCAAAATTGTTGATTAATTTAACTGATTAATCAAGTTTGCATTAGCCTGTGGTTTCAGAAAGCAACACGCTGTGTAAATCCACTAAATTAAATGACAAAACACCAACCCTCCATCTACCCATTAGATATGCGGCTTATCCTCCAAGGGTTGGGGGCTGGTGCTAACCCCAACTGACACTGGGTGAGACAATACACAGTCTGTACCTGCCCTCCAGAACCACACTAAGAGTTTTTTGATCTAACACCCTTATTAGCAGAACAACATCATGTGCTGGCGGATTCCAAAACCATTACAAATCAGCAGTAATGGTTGGGTTTGATTAGCTTTAAGCACAAAACGACTTGGGTAGGGATTGGAAACCAACAGTGACTATCAGTAGGAAACAGGACACACATGGCGACCTTAAGATTTCTAATTGGTCAGCTTAGGCTGCTTGTGTTTTCTCCTACAAGTTTCTGATGCTGGTTGAGATTGTTTATAATGAAAACAACATTACTCAGTAGTCTTTTCCTTTCTGGTAACAAACATTTAGCAAAGCCATCTCCACTGCAAACCCTCCACTCACTGCAGTCACTGCACTAAATTAAAGAAGGTAAACACAGTGATTGAATGGCATTAGTCTCCTCTTCAGTAATAAGACAAGGCGAAATAGAAGCTGCTTAGATGTAAATGTAGTCACAGTACATGCATCGCTCTATATTGCAAAGTAAATGAAAGAATGTAAACACAATCCGTGGCTTGAATATAATGAAAGCACAATACATACTGATCACATCAAATCCAGTGCTGAACTATAAACCAAATCTATACTGTCTATGTATGGCAGGCCTCCAGCTTTAGTTACACAATATGAACTACATAATGTATTGTAACTGTAACACAGACTGTAGTTTGTGTTTTTTGTCAGTGTGAGAGCAGGTCATGACTCCTAATATGTCATGCCGGGACAGAGGAAGCCTTAACCCGCCACATGTCTTCAATCAGTTCAACACAATCATGGAAACGGGGCATGATTTGCCTTGTTCTCAATTACTTATTGATGTATTTCATTTATTTCTCAGTGACTGTCTATGAGGCTCCCTGGAGCCAGAGTGCAAACTGTGCTGTGAGCAGCGTGCTCTGTTTACGTCTGACTGCCTGTGAACTCTGTCAGGGGTCTTTAGTCTGACAGATGGAGAACCTTGGGCTTAGACTCACCGTGTCATTCTGTCTAAGGAATGAGGTTTCAAGACAGGCCAACTTTTCCTCAGACTGGGTATTTTTGGAACAAACAATCAAACAAAAACAGGGAGAGAGTGTGTGTATGTGTATGTGTGTGTTGTGCTCTGATGTGTTTACTGTTTCACTCCAGCTCAGAGCTTCAGACTTTCACACATATTGTTTTATTCACATATAACTCATGAATTCACTATGGGTAAGAGAAGTCAGGCAGTAATGTAGTCTGTTTTCCAAATGTCAGACTCTGTGTTTGTGTTCTTCACAAACCTGAAGCCTCCAGTGCTCCAGTAAACCAAGTAAATAATTAGATCAATAGGGGTATTAATTTTTCTGAGAAATCAACCATGCACTGCAGTATTTTCCCTCTCTGAGCAACATCGTTGTTCTTAAATGCATCACTAATGACCTCATCGATAAAGAGCTGTGAAGTTGCCAAAATCCTAAATCAGAGAATTATGACTTTCTAAATGTCAGCGCTGAATATCTGCCTTTCTAGTACAGAAGTATTGAATTTCAGACTTTGAAATTCATGCCTCCTCCGGGGTTCAAAACTATTAGAATTGTAAAAATTTCTTTCGACTTTCATTTTTTCCCTGTTCCTGCTGTGCACAGACACAGCTTAAAATAGGTTCATACTAAAAGCAATAGACCACATTTATCAAGGAAGAAGCAGAAAATGTTCTCTGTATCGCTTAGAAATAAGGTTTACTTAATCTCTGTAGTGTTTAGTTTTTACAGAGAAGTGTCTGACAGCTTTGTGGGGACCAAAATGCTGCAACTGGGGAATACATCCAACTATGTTCTTTGATTTACTCAACAACCACTCATCCAATCAACTGCAAACTATTGCTGAGTATTATGTAGTACTGCTGAGGACCCAAGGAGGTACAGTGTCAACTGTGAGGTTTCTTGAATGAACAGTTGTAGAGAAAAAGAGTAAAAAAGTTGTTTGTTTTTTTTTAAATGAACACAGACATAACCAATGATGAAACAACCCTTTAGCCATGCTTCATCTTGACAGGCAAAAACATGGTTACTAGTCTTGTCAATGACAGGACCCCACAAAGATTTCAGACTAAAGAACAGTTAATTGGGGACAGCTTGTCCAATTGTCCTCAATTTGGAATTCAGTTTGGATTTTGGGGCAAAGATTAGGCAAGTGGTGGTTATGGTTACGGTTGCGGCAAGTCCAAGTCCTTGGTAAATCCATGGACTCTATGTAATTTCTCAAAAAACAGCAAAAGTGAAAATGTGTGTTTATGCCAGGATCTTGAAAAAACTTGTGGTAAAGTGTCTACAGATGTTTGAGTAATGTCACCTCAAATACACACACTTATTTATGTCACTTAAGACGACACTGCATTGACTTTTCATTCATTCTCTGGAGACTTACCTTTGCTATTACCACTACAGTCGTAAACCTGACCAAAAACCAAGTCTGTGTAAAAAGGTTGACTCTCCTACAGTCAAACATTCAGCACACACACATGCTCACTGACGCAGATATTGTAGTTTCCCTGTGACGTTTTGGGTGATCACAAACAAGAGCTTAAGATAAAAATGAGGATAGAATAAGAGCTCACACTTCTATGTAATTTACGGAGAGAGGCACCGTGTGCGTAAGATTTAATTTCAAGGCAGCAATTTCCCACTCAGCAAGGACTGTGTGGGCATATGTGTATGACTAAATGTGCAGTGAATCAGAGGGTGTGTGAATGAGGGAGTGTGTCTACATCATCACAGAAGTGCTGCGAGTACTCATGTGTCAAAGGAGTGGTGTAGGAAATGGATTTGTGCTCTCAGAGTAATGTGTAGGACTGCTTTATAAAGACTAGCTCTTTCCACAATGTTGTTGTTTTATATCTAATGAATCTCTTTTTGTGTCACCCTGTATCTGTAAAATCCATGTGCTGTTCTCATACATAAAAATATTTTCCAGGTGATCTGGTATCCCGGGCCATGCACCACCTGCAGCCGCTGCACATCAAAAACCCTAGCAATGGGACTCCAGTCCACCAGAAGACCAACACCACGGTGCACTGGGAGCCTGAGGCCCTATATACCCTGTGTTACTTCATGCACTGCCCACAGATGGAATGGGAGAACCCAAACGTCGAGCCCTCCAAAGTCACCTTACAGACTGAGAGGTGAGTCCTGCAAATTATGACACTGGTGGTTTAGTCCAAATTAGGAATAGTTTGCCTAAAAATTACATCTGTCGGAAGACTTACTTTCTATTATTCTGTTCCTTTCAGTCGTACTAAAGTGTCTCTCCACATAACTGCTCTCTAGTCTTGCTGTGTACTTAAAAACACAATTTGTCATCAATACAGAGGAAGCATCTCAAAACCACCTAGTATGAGATTCGTTGAACTATGGTTCGACAAGCTTGTGAAAGAAACCGGTGAAGAATTGTACCAGTTTGCATCATTTCTCCTCACAGAGTTGCTCAGAAATAATCTTGATGGTCAAAAGAGAGCCGCATTTTTTGACAGCTTTGAAATGGAACAGGCCTTTGCTGCCACTGATAATGTATGCAGTCTTGAAATTCAGACTTTGGAGTGTGTCCCTGAACTAGGACAAAGTGAAAGAGCCAAAGAAGGAGTCTTTTTGAGAGTTTCTTCTTCACCGTTCACTTTAGTCAATTAGCAGGCTTGCACACCATGATATGCGGCTCTTTGCCTCCACTCATTAAGCTGTAAATCAAGCAGTGAGATGATTTCTGTCTCTGAGAAGTGTTTATGTAAGTTAAAATCCAATCTCCCAAAATGTCCATCACCCACATTTCTGGCACTCTATACACTGTAAAAGCACTACATACAGCAGGCACAATTTCCAAATGCTCTCCATCTTGATATGTAGACACATATATCCTTTAATATTGCTGCTGTCAGTTAATGGCACACTACAGCTAGAATAATTGTAACCGTTTTAAAAGGTTTGTACAGACATTCCTACTTTTTCGCACAAGTTTTTCGCCCCACAAGCGATCTAGTAAGATGCTGCGTGGGCTGGTCATCGCTGACACTTCCCTAGGCATTGAACAGATTGATGGGAACCAGGGGGACTTCACTTGGATGGACGGATGGACAGATATTCCAACATCTTCGCTCCACTCTGAAGAGATAAAACTCCATCCTGACGACCCTGGGGAGCAAGAGGAATGTCAGGCAGAGTGACATGTCAGCAGGCTCGCGGGTCCCCAGAGAGAAAATTCTCTATTTAGCATTCTGCTGAAAGGCTGAAGACGAGTAGAAAGGGCCTGAATAACACAGTGGGATAAGTGGGAGGCAGACTATGAGTAAATGAGATAAAATCATCTTTCTGGGTTGTTTTGTGAAGCTTTAGATAAACCTCTGTTAGGTGAAGAATTATTGAAGGGAGGTAATTTGCTGAAATGACTTTTACACCTGAGCTTTAAATATCTACGTAATATTACCCTTAGAGGAAGAAAATTGGTTTATCACTCCAATTCTTGAAGTCTGTAAGAAAGATTAATACTCTAGACTCTAGTAGATTGTAGTTCATGATATATTCAGTATTTTGTTCCAGACATTTACTCCAAAGGAGGAATTTTTACACTGGCAGAGCTGGGTGTTGGTTGTTGCTGCAGGCCTGCTGTCAGTATCGATGGATAACACTACCCTCAGTGTTTTCAGTCAGGGGTGGGCCTCCCTCTTTTTCAAACCTTGAATGGTAAATATGTCTTTCAGGAGGCAGACATCAGTTAGAGCACAAGCTCTGAGAACAGGGAGGAGGTCTGAATTGTCACATTAGTCAGCCAACTGTTAAACAGCAGTAAAGACCTTGTTTTGCTTTTTAAACTCCTGCCAGAGTTTAAATTCCTGGCAGACTGTAGGTGTAGAGACAAGGATGGCTTTGGTTGAGGAATGAGAAACTGATGCACATGAAATGTAGACTGGTCAAACACAGCATGTCAATATTTAAAGCTGCTCCCTCAATGAAACATGTGCTTACAGTAGATTTACAGAAGGGCCAGGCAGCTGCATGCACAGTAAACACAACAGTCCCAAATGGTCTCAGCTGGGTAACATGGCCCTGTTTGAAATCATTTTTTGAGAAATTATCTTTGCTAGAGGGTCATGAGGGAGAAAAGCTCCAAAGGGACCTTTACTGATGGATTCGTAATATAATTATCTGACTGTAACATGAAATTAGCCCATTTAATTTAATGTTTTAAGGTTTTTTTAATGTGCATCAGAGACCACTTCATGGTTTTAAAAGCCCTTAAGGAAAAATAGTCTGTTTTATTATGATCTAAACCAGGATTGGCTGAGTCTGAATCACTCCTAACTCTGCTGTTGTTAATGTGTCTTGTAGAATAGGTACATTTGTTGCTAAAAGTGTACTGAATCACTGAGTTCATAAAAAGGGTATGTATAACTGCAAATGGAGGGGGAAAAAAAGATGCTTAATATCTGCCTATAATGGGAACCTTGTGAAAGGAATTTCTCAAGTGTGTCCTGTCCAATGACCTGCTTCAAGGGATAGGCACTGCCTGCAAAAAGCCCGTATTAGCCACATCCCAAGGTTGCTCTGTTCGTCATTAGCTCACTAATGTAGAGTAGAGAAAAGTACCGTTTCTATGAGCCTGAGAGGTTAATTATTATGAATGAGTGGGATTTACTGAGGGCACACTGCCAGTGGATGAACTCATGAAAATCATTTAGATCTATGAACTTTATCCAGTTCAGGAAAACAATGTTTGTCATTTCTGTTGTGTGAGCCAGGATGTCTTTTTCAGTTAAATTGTGGCCAAATAAAAGAAGAAAAAAGCATTTACTGTGACAGATCTATCAGTCTATCAAATATGGAAATAAATGTCTGATTAATAATTTAATTTTGACTTTTAAAAGTTGTAGGTGGCTAAAGCTGCTTTCCCATATTTACGACTTGCAAGGATGTCATCAGAAGATGAAGTTTAAATTACCGTAAAATAGCTTGTCAAAGACTATTTGAAAAATATCTTTGTTCAGTCCCATTTTCCAGCAGAAAATGCTGAATAGAGTATGCATTAGCCTCAGATGCTCTAAGCTGTAGGTTTTTTTTTTTTGAAAGAATCAAGCCCTCTTGGACCACAAAGAAGTGATTACACATTTGTCCTGAGTGGTATTATACTTTTTAAGAGACAGCTGAACACGATAAGAGCATTATTTCCAGTTTTTCTCTCTCTCTTTTTTTTCTCTGGGCTTAGTGTGAATGTCCACATTATGGAGTGATGTTAATGTGACTGAATGGATTTCTAAGAGCACCAACAACTTGCATAGCATGTCACTTTGAAATATTTTTCAGAAATGTTGTTCCAAGATAAAATAGTCACCTTGCACTTATCATAAATACCTGACTAACAGGGTCTTGGCAGTTATAACTCAGTCTGCCCCAGTGGAGCTCAGTGCTGATTGCTGGAAGATGTGAGATTTTGTAATCCTATCCTCTGAGGATGAAATAAGCCACTTCACAGCACAGCACAGCAGGACTGAAGCACCAAATCATAATATGGTTTCAGGGTGGATCAGGTTGAACAAGTACAGACGCTATGCAGTCCCTGGATACCTGCTGTAGCAGTGACTGGTGCTGCAGCTTAAGTTTCCACAGTCTTCGAATATTTAATAACCTGTAAGGCTCGATGTTTCCTCAAAATGAATAGAGTCACAGGTTTGTTCTCTAATAAAAACATTAAAGCTTGTGTGTACTGTTTACTGTTAACATTGCACAAAAGTAGTTTACTGACTGTGGCTTGCTTTACAAGCTTAATGTCTCAATGTCATTCCCTCCTCCAAACAGCAATTACCCAATCTTAGCTCATCAGCTACTAGGCACACCTGGTCTTTACATTTCTCAACATCCATAGTAATTCTCCACTGTATGGAAGCCAGTCCTGGATGCTAAAGGAGTTAAGGGTTATGTTAGCAGCTCTGCACAAAATGTATACACCAGCAGCCCCAGTCAAAGTTACCTGCCAAATACATCACTTAGTCTTAATCCTAAAAATACTCTATCACTATCACTATCTGCCCAGGACATGCAGCTTTAGCCTTAGTCTCAGCTGAAAGAAAAACCCAACATTCAGGAGCCGGACACAACGAGACAACCAGTTTTTTCAAACCTATCACTACAGCTGCCGACGACAGCACTCATTTCAGCTGTCAAACTCGATGGTCACAGATTAAAAAAGAAAAGGCTGCTTTTGTCTTTTTTGTCTTCCTTTATCTGAAATCAAGAACCCATTCTTTCAAAAATTACTGTGTGAAAGTGAGAACGGAAAGCTTGACAGGCGTTGCAACAGTGACTAAAAGGTGCAGGGCTTAACAAACGATCAGTTATTTGCTGTTGTCATCCTCCGTTAAAAGTTGAATAGAGGACATTAAAGGAATAGTTGGACATTTTGGGGAAGACTTTTATTTGCTGAGAAGATTGATGCTGTTTTTGTGACTGCATAAAGTATGAAGCTGGAGCCAGGAAGTGAATAGCTAGAATAGTTTTAAATTACTAAACAGTTCATGCATTTTTATGATTAAACTATCCAACAATATATAAAGTTGTTAGAGAGTCAAATGTCAGCAGCACTAAGGCCTGTGCTCTGTGTCCACACACCACCTGCTGAACTTTAACACTCAGACACCTGCAGGTCCCCTTTTGGCTAAATTCAAAATCAATTAATCAGAGTTTCTTTAGACATAATTATAGCAGTGGACCTCCAATATGTCCCCTGTTGACTTAAAGATCCACTGTTGGTTAGTGTTGTTGAGTGTGTAGCGATGGAAAGGTCCTCTGTTGGATAAGTATCCAAGCACACACAGACAGACACACACACTAGTCCTGGAAACAAATGATGAAATATGAACATGTCAGCCAGGCAAGACCCATTACTGATTTTGATTAAAGAAGGTAATAACAGCATTTAGGGAGGTTTCAGTATCTAGATCTTTTTCTGTTCTGGACTATCTGAGTCATAAATTATGAATACTGATTTGGTGTAGCTGCCTTTTGAGTTATCTGTAAGGGCATCTTTAATTAGAAAGTTTGTTGCTATCAAGGTTGGACCACAGTCTTTTATTAAGTGATTTTATTTGAAAGGTGAATAGAGCAACACAGAGTATTATGAAACCCATTTTACCTGGGGAAAATCACCTAATCCGACTTAATTAGAACATTAAACACTGGAACAAAAATCTTTTTTCCCTCTGCAGGCCATTCCTGGTACTGCCTCCGCTGATGGAGTGGATCCGGGTGGCGGTCGCCCACACTGAGCACCGACGAAGCTTCTCTGTGGACAGCGATGATGTGAGGCAGGCCGCCAGGCTGCTGCTCCCTGGTGTGGACTGTGAACCACGACAAATAAAGTAAGAATTTTACTCTTATAACATAGTTTTAGGGCAACAAGTAAGCTGTCCTACATGTAGAAATAACCTCTCTGCTTTAGTTAAAACTCAGTGAATGACGGCAAACTGTAACTATGGGGAGTAATTTTGGTTTAAGCTCATATATGACACCAATAATACAAGAAAATGCTAAGTGATACCTAGTGAGAGTATCTAGCTTGGTACTGAAAGTGTTGAATCACCACAAATCTTTGCCCATGAGCCCGTTATCTCAGTTCAGAAATCTCTTGAGAAGTCATCCAGCTATACACACATCTGTTCAAATCTTCAAGAAAGCCTTAAAAAAAATCTAGTTATAATGTGTACCTATAAATCTAGCCCACTTTTTGACCTGACACAGTTAGGGCTTTATAGAGACAATGTGTGGTTTGTGTGGATCTTTGATGCACTTATGTATCATTGGTATAATTCCATTTTCTGGCACATATCAGTATGATAGCAGGACATTTCACCTCTGCTTTTAATGCTATGACAGGTCATTGTGTTAGGAAATGACCCTCATTTCCTAATGGACGGACACTGACCTGTCATAGCATGCTGTCATTTAGCTTGACCCTGGTTGTCAAATTAGAAAGACATAGTGGTCTGATCAGCAAACGTTTAACAGGATCAATGTATGAAAATATTTGAGGCAAGAAGAAGGCAAATCAGAATGTCTTGTGTGGCAAAAAATATAGAATTAAAAAAAAAACATTGGACAAACATCAAATGTTCCTCTGTGACCCTGTGGAAGCTTCAGCTGTGACAGCTGTTCGCAGCATGGATTAAGAGGCTTTCCAGGAGACATGAATGAGTAATAATGACTCATAGCAAAAGCCTTACCTGCAGAAAAGCTACTTCAGGAAACGAGGAAAGTAGAGAACCAGAGGCAAGCAAAGAAAAATGATATGGTGACAAATGCAAACACTAAACTGAATTGACTTTGTATGCAAACAGCTTAATACTTGAAATGAACTTATGACGTTGCAATTCATTTTATGATGCCAAGAGTTTAAGCTGTGAAAAGCAGAGAAGTAGTCATTTTCTGTTTCCTTCACTGAGCAGTAGAGATGTACATCCACAGATCTCAAAATCCATTTCTGAGATAAGCTCCCACTTAATCACAGTAATGGATCTGCTGTTTTCCATCTGCAGAGCGGAGGATTGTTTCTGTGCCACCAGAAAACTGGACGCAGCCTCCACAGAGGCCAAGTTCCTGCAGGATCTGGGCTTCAGGATGCTCAACTGTGGACGGACAGACTTGGTCAAGCAGGCTGTGAACCTGCTGGGGCCTGATGGCATCAACAGCATGAGCGAACAGGTCTGGCACTTAACACACACTCCCACACATACACACAGCATTAACATCACACACCTACACAGGCATAGTGGAGAGTGATACACCAGTGAATTGTGAATTTCTAACAAGTATTACCTGGCAGTTCACACACACATACTGGGCACAGACTGCTCCCTATGAGTAATGCGACGTGCTAAATTCTTATGCCGTGATACAACTTTTCAAAATTCACATTATTTGCAAGAAGATCCTGGCTGCAGCAAATTAGTATTTTCGTTATCAGTTGATATACAAGTTTAATTGTAAATGGATAAAGCAGCTCATCAGTCTGCACTCAATAACCCATAATGACAAGGTGAGGCCCTTCTTGCATAGTTATTCAGTTTGGCTGGAGTCCAGCTCTAAGACGAGTCCTGGTTGTTCCAGACTATCTATTTCACAATTATGAAAGTCACTGCGCTCCCAGGAACACTCAAAGCTTTAGAAATGGTTTACACCCTTGCCCTGACCTGTGCCTCGTCATAACTTTATTGAGGTCTGCAGAGAGTCCCTTGGATTTCATGGCTTGGATTTTTTTGTCCTGACATGCAGTGTAACTTGTGAGACCTTCCACACACAGGTGTCCAGTCAATGTCCAGTCTAATCAGCATGCCTCCTGCTGCTCCCACAGTCTTGCTCAATGGCTGTTGTCACATTTAAAATGTATTAGTCTTATTGGTAGTCTTATTGCCATTATTATTTTTATTGCTATCATTACTATTATTAATTCTCAGTACTATCATTACTGTTATACTATTAATAATAGTATTAATAATACTACTTACATCTCTTTTTTTCTTAACCCAAGCGGTCGAGGCAGGTGGCTGCCAACCCTGAGTCTGGATCTGTTCGAGATTTCTGCCTCTTAAAAGGAGGTTTTTCCTAGTGCTTGCTCATTGGGGAAAGTGTTGGGTCCCTCTCTGTAAATATTATAATATAAAGAGTACAGTCTAGACCAGGTCTATATGTGTATGAATACTTTCTGAAGCCGCTGTAAATCCAAATACGTATATTTTTGTGACGGATTGATAGTAGCTTTGCATTATACCTCTACTGTTTATCCGACAATATTAAGTAGAAAGGAATGATCTATTGTTCCATTTGTACCTGATACTGCAACACTGTTCCTGGACTGAGCTTTGATGGGTTTGCCTTGACCATCGGGTCAATATCCCAGCCTTACTGCATCCAGGTGTTAATGTCGTTTGGGAATTTCTCAATCCCCCAGTCAGTGGAAATATTGGTTATTCCTCACACTGTTAAGTGGAAGCTAATAGTGCAATCTGACTTTCCGTGGTCAGAAAGCTGCGCCTGGTTAAGTTCAGTTAAGAAACTCTAAGCAGGTCTCCACTCAGATACACTAAAAAGACTTTCTTGTGTTTGCCTTGTTTGAGTTATTTGTTTTTCAGCTGAGCCTGTTTTTGTTTTTTTTTAAACATTCATATTATCCCTGGTTTCTAGCAGGTTGATTCATACCACAATTAGTCAGATCATTTGACTAGAACAGACCTGAAATAGCTTTCAGTATTTACAGGTCCTTATCAGTATAACAAATTGTATTGATGCTTTTCCTCCTCACTCCTCACATAAATAACAAGGCATGGTGACGTACAGGCTTTTATTTCCTTGTAAAACCAGCTAAATGGTGCGAAGGATCAGACAGCGTTACAGAAGCAATAAAGTCAAATCTGCCGTCTGTCATCACGGCTGAGAGGCATTTGAACTCATCATGATGATCATCGCCCTTTAGCTGTCTGCTGATTAAGTAGATCGGTTTCCAGGAAATATTTAAGAATGAATCACCACAAAGGGATATCAGTCTTTGACATAAAGTGCTGCGGTGTGTTATGAGCCAGTTGTAAAAAGGCCTTTTGTTGAGCATAATGGCCCAGATCAGACATATGATTGAAGTCTGTTTTATGGAAGCTCGTCCAAAACACTTTAAAATGTGCTGTGCTTTAGTCTAGATAGTTTGATAAATGGAGAGAACTCACTGCCTGGTTTACAGTGAAGTTCTTTTGTTATTTTTCGCTTTGCAATAACACTTGAGCGAAGCTTCGCCGTGCAGCTCGGAGCATAATGTGTGTGGGCATGTCAGGCTCAAGAGAATGCTCTGTGCATATGGTGGCATGCAGAGATATAAGATGTTATGTTAGGAGTTTCACAGCCCACCTATGCTGTCGATCTTGTTGGAGAGACAGGGTTATTTTTGAGGCAGTTATGATTATGTCTGGAAAATTAGATCCTGCAAGCAACTGCTGGAAATGTCTCTAAATGATGAGGATGAAATAGGGTCTGAGTTGCATGCTACATATGAATACTGAGTATATTTTAGTGCACTCTTTAGGAGCTGATTAGTAACCAGCAGTGAACTTAGAGCATGCACAGATGGTACTTAAAGTTTCCTTATGACAAAATGGTGATTTAAAGAACATTACGTAAAGAGAGACTTGGAGACTAAATGAATTTGCGCTGGTTTCCTGTAGAAGTAATGAGCACAGCTGTTGGTGAGCTCCTTATAGAACTGTTAATGGTCCCTTAAGGCTTCACAGATAGCACTGAAATCCACATTCACATTTTTTATGGTATGGTTAAGAGAATTCTCCAAAATGACAACAAAACAGATATTGAACATTTTGTTTATGTCTCGACAGTTTTTTGTTCAATCATTTGGACATAGTATATCTGCCAGTTTTATTAGGTGTACAGTAATTATATTATTATATTATATCATTATTATTATTATTATATTATTCATCACATCTGATGCAACAGCCACTGGTGCCAATTGAGTTTCACAGCTTCTGTTTAGTTCAAGTCAGTCTTACAACACTAGTCAGGTGTCCAGGTTTCAGAAGTCATTCTCACTCTTTCTCGTGGCCATTAAAAGATCCACTCCTAATGCACTTCCATCATAAGTGATGGAGGACAAAATCCACAGTTCTGTGCAAAAGCTAATGTATCTGAAGCCAGCATGAGACTTCAGCAGTCCAAATTAATCAAATCAAGTGGATATCTTCCAGAGTTACAGTGTGCTATTCTCACTCCACCACAGCTCAGCAAGTAAACACTCTCTGGAGAGACACAGAGAGGGAATTTGTACCCAAAAAAGTCTGCAAAATTTGGAAGATTCCCACCTTTAGATAAACTTTATATTTTTACACACAAACAAAGAGTCTGGATTTTGACCCTGATCTCTTCTATTGGAAACATGTTAAGAGGGGATCTTTTGATGGCCAGTGTGGACAGGAGGAATGATTGTACTCACTGTTAAGATGTGTGTTGTTTAAAGACAGACTTGAATAGAGAAGTGTTTCATTTGGTGTGGTTATCCTCAAGTTGTGTTTGGTTAATGGTATAAGCCTGTAACCAGATCACTTTCACACTAGCTTGTCCTGTTGCCTACAAGAACAGCTGGATTGCATGCAACTTTGTGAACTCAGGGATGTACAATTCTAGAGTCTTTATATGATTATTTGGTTTTCAGTACTTTTGATGCAAGGTCACAGGAGCTGGCGCCAAATCCCAGAATCCATTTGGCAGGATTCAGGGCCCGCCAGTCTATCACAGAGCTACCACACATGCCCTCATATTCACACCAATTAAATGGTGGGGGCAATTTACAGTTTCCAAACCACCAAACCTGAATGTGTTTGGACTGTGGAGTGCCCAAAGAACATGCAAACTGGACACAGAAAAGCTGCAGTCATCGCATTCAAACCCTCTTGCTCTTAGGCTACAAAACTAGACACTGATCCCAAATGTTAGTATGTGTTTAAAGTTTTAGGGGTTAGAGATCTGACATTGCTGCTTTTTAAATATGATAACATCTCACTTATTAGGCTGATTAGATGCTGGAGCCATATGTTAGGGTATAATGAGATGAATCCAGAACTGAGGCAAGTGCCCAGAAGTCATGACTTTTAGAAAGTATTCCACACTTTAGGGACAGCAATAGAAAATATTGTCAAAACAGCAGCTAAAAACATGTTTTCCTCTCTCAAATAGCAATAAATTAAGTTTGGGATTGATCCAAAAGTGGTTCTAACTCTTGATTTAATCTTCCTTACAGACAGCAGTCAATGTTTGATGCCATTCAACACCTTCTGTTCTCATTCAAGTACTACATCGACATGATTCATTCAGTCCAAACCATGTAACACCCCCTCCTTCCTCCCTCCTGTAGGGAATGACCCCTCTCATGTACGCCTGCGTCCGCGGCGACGAGGCCATGGTCCAGATGCTGCTTGACGCCGGAGCCGACATCAATAGCGAGGTCAGTGTTGACAGTCGAGTCTGTCAAACCGCAGCAGAGTCACATTGGTTTCACATTTTTTGTATTTGTCCAATATGTTTCATTTACATTTGTTTCTGTGTACCAGTGAAAACGATAAACCAGCTTTGTGTTGCTCTGCCCTCCCTCTTCTCTGTCTTCATTGTCTCACCTGCTCTCAGCATGCTCTCTGTTCTCCTGGCAGCTCATTACATGAAGTGCACTGATAAGCAATAAACGAGAATCATTCGCACAGTAACAATGATAGTTTGTCTCTACGCTGATATAGAATAATAATCCACTGATAGTCCCCTCAGTGCAGGCAGTTACTTCATTACATTTTACACTCTAGACATCCAGCAGCAGTTTGCTTTATACCACATCAATAATGCATTACTGTTGTACGACTGTGTGCACTTAGTGTAACTTGCTACCACAGACTGTACGCAAAGCATGGACTTCATTGCATTTACAACACTAAAGCGACTGTTTTTATAAACATGCTTTTGTCTACAGTGTGTCCTGTGTGTGTAGCTGCTTCAGTCTTAGTTGGCAATAAAAATATGCAAGAATAGAAATACTGCATGGACTCTCCTCCCCCACAGTGACCTCATTGTCGACTCTTGTGGTTGCTCCATTGGTTTAGTGCTTGTATTTAGTGCAGGTGTGTTGACTCAAAAGCAAAGTGTTACCTGTATAAATCACACACAGTTTGTTTATTGATAAATTGCTGAAGTGACAGTTCATCCAAATTGAAAAAAAAAGGATTTTTAACGGAGTCTGGCCATAGAGATAGATTTGGTTTTATGTCCCTCTGTCCTGAAATAATTCATCTGCTATCACATCAATGCAATGAAGGTGAATCATTCTTAAACAATGTCCTAGTTTTTGGTCACAAGACGATTAGAGGGATAAGAAAGAACAAAGTATGTCTGCCAAAATATGTTTATTTTTTACAGATTTTCTTTTAGTTTTTCTCGTGAAATGCTTGTTACTTTTATCTCCTCCAGCCTCCAAAGATCCTTCAAAATAAACAACTTGAAAAGCAAAAAGTCTGTTTTGGTAAAACTGCTGAGCTGAGCCTTTATGCCTTTAGCTATTTGTAAGGTTTCCTATCTCTACATAGCCAACATTAGCATTATAACAGCTGTCTACTTATCAGTCTGGAAGAAATGTTGCAAATTCAGCATCAGACTTCATTGCTTTAATTACCAAGAGCTGTCTCCGGCAGTGGAAAGCAACACCAATGTTAGTTGTTTTTCTTCTATTTCTATCACTTATTTTCTTCTGTTGAGGTTAGCATGCTAATCAGCTATCCCCTCACTTTCCCATAGTCACTCACTGTAGTGTCTTGAAGAAGTAGCGCTGCTCAGAGAGCGTATTCTAACCTCCTGTATTGTACATGCAGCTGAAGCTCTTGGTGAGCACATTCAGCTGCAGAGAACACTTACAAATAGCCCATTTAAGTACAGTAAAAGCAGATGATGTTGCACTATCACTATTTAAAACATTTTGTCTAAATGCTACTCTAGAGCCTTTTTATTTTAAGATATTGCAGTCAGTGCAGTCGTGTGTTTGTGCTCAAACTGCCTGATATTATAAAGTCATTAATAATTCATCAGTGAACACTGAACACTAACAGTCCCACTGTTGTTTAGCATCAGAGCTCAAATGAAATGTGACATTATATTAAACATGTGTTTGAAAGAGGCCTCCTCCAGGCAACATTTAGAAATCATTTCTATAATTTACTCTGCGATAAAGCCACTTCAGAGAAATCACAGAACAGCATCAGGCTGTATGGCTGTTTAATTTTACTCTGCCTCTGCTTTGTTCATGAGTCAGCACCACCCGTCTTGACAGTGTTTGTAGTCTCTGCCAACGTTGTGTTTTCTCTCCGGTTTCATTCCCCTTTGAAATGAAACACTATTTAAAGATGGAGCTAGACGAGATAGTACAAAGTGTGGTCAGAGAGCCATGCCCAGGCAAACACGCAGGAGCTGTCTCACGTTTAGAGTGAGGCTTGAAATGAGAAGATTTTCTGTGAAAATCAAGAGGAAAATCTCCCTCTGCCATTCTGCCCCTCCTTTGCTTACACTTCTCTTCCTGCATACCGCTTCTTGCTCCTCCTCCCTCCCCCCTCCCCCCCCTCTCCCGCCCTGAGCTGTGAATGTTAATGGCTGTATATCTCTCTCCCTGAACTTCACCTATGACTTCCCAGGTGCCAAGCACAGTAAACAAGCACCCCTCAGTTTATCCTGAAACGCGCCAGGGGACGCCACTCACTTTCGCCGTGTTACACGGACACGTCCCTGTCGTGCAGGTAGTGACGTTTATGAACCTGTAACCATTAACCTGTGGCCCTTGCCCTGACCTTTGCACCAAAATGAGGATGATAATGATGATGATGATTATTATTATGGTGCCTCATAATAATAACGATGCCATGTGTCCTTTTTATTTCTCCCTCTTGATCCTATTTGTACAGTAATTATTTCTTTGTGGAGAGTATTTGGTCAAGGCAAACTCTCCAGATTAAGTTTGTTTTTAATAATGTATGCTCTTAAGATGTGTAGATGAGTCACCCAGTCCCCTGGTTTTCACCGTGACTGGATCTAAGGATTGGTCCCACAGCAGCAGAGAGACGTTTCCAGAGGCAAACTAAATCAGAACAGACCTCAGCCAGCCTTATACGCAGCCTCGGGGATGCCAAATTGCAGTGTTTTGTTCATCTCTGTTCAGTTTTAATATATAATACGTTTTGTTGCAGTAGTTATGTATGAGCTGACACTGGCTGAGAGCCTGATGAACACCGTCGCCTTCAGAATTATTTCAATTATTAATCTGCACCACCGCAATCACAGTTTTTTGGGGGATAGAAAAAGAAACCATTTTGATTCTTACTTTCTCAGCTCAACACCAACAATAACACCCCTCCCTCCCCTTACAGACAGAACCTAATGAGGAAGTGTAGCTAGGAGTGTGTTTAGTGTCCAGAGCACGGACAATTTCTAAATGAGGTGGCTTAGGTTTCCAGGAGTTGAGGCTTTTCCTCTTGCCAAGCCTGACTGTAACACACCGTCTCCCCCCTCACCTGTTTTCTTCCTCCCTACTCTCCCTCCTGATCTCCCTCCCTCTCTTCCTCTCTTCCCATCCCCGCCACAGTTGTTGCTGGATAATAGAGCGAATGTGGAGGGCGCCCTGCAGGATGGGGCGGAGAACTACACAGAGACCCCACTTCAGCTGGCCGCCGCTGCAGGTAATCACTTACCAGCAGCAACGACGTGGATTCATCTTCACTTTCAAATTCCTAATGTGCACATTCGACCCAAGTATTCTTATTCTTGATGCAGCGTATAAGGGATTAGTCATGACATGTTTGATTCTAAGCTCACCAGAAGGCATTCCCACTCTGCTTTAATCATCTAATTAATTTATCACTTTCAATTACTATCTGGGGTTCAGGACTGCAGTGAATTTTAAACGCTGCTTCCCATGATTGTTCTGCTGTATAGCTGTGCAGCCATGTATATGAAAGAACCTGCAGCAAAATTTAATGGAATAGTTTGACATTTTGGAAGGCTTATTTAGTCAAAAATCAATCATATATGTTGAATATATTGAATATGAATATAAACAAAGTTAATTCAAATGCAACAGGTGACATAGTGTCTCCTTATGCTACAGTGAGCGACATTAGGAAGTTGTGGGCAGCCACGTTGCCACAGTAACGAGATTAAAACACACAGCCGGGGATAATGAACACTATTAACATCCTACTCGTTTAAATAATAAATAATGTAGATGATGTAGATGAGATAAAGACCACAATCCCAGAGCTAACTTTGTTCATGAATAGCAATGAGCGAGAAACTTTCCAAGCACAGGAATGATGTTATGCAGGTTCAGGCTCATTTTCTGACTCCTGCCTGTGTTTTTACTTCACTGTCACATTAACTTTTACCGGGATATAAAAGTTCAAACAAGTGCATAGAACAGTGTCTCAATTGCATCAGATAAAGTCTTATTTGTGGTTACCAAACTGCCAGTATAGTATTTGAAAGCACTTTTACACTGGCAACTACAACTTGTTTTGTTCTCAGCGGAGCAGATCTCACCACTGCAGTCACTCTATTTGATTTAAGGCTACTATGTGGAATTCAGTGAATATGAAAAGGGTAATTTGATGATTTATATTTTGTTGTTGCACTCTTGAACAGCCATGTAAAAAACCTCCCTTCTCCACAGAAGTGAGGTGTTTTCAGCACAAACATCAGTGGTGGAAGAAGTATTCAGATCCTTTACATGAGTAAAAGTATTAATACCAAACCGTAGAAAAACTCCATTACAAGTGAAGGTCTAAGTAAATGCACAGAAGTATTATCTGAAATTGCAGAAAAAAACATGTGAGTATTATTTTCTTGGTGGAATATTATTACTGATGCATTGGTGTTGCAAATATTTCAGTTTATTACAGAACAAACTTGAAACTTTTAACAAGGTTTGGTAACTCTTTATTACCTGTATCCACTTTCTTAGTAGATTACTGGACTGAAATGTATCTGTTCTTGATGATCCTCAAAGTTTTTCCCTTCATCTCATATTCTCTTCCCCCTTTATATCAAATCAAAGGATACTTATATAAGAAAGACAAATGTAAACTCTGTTAAACTGAATCAAATTCTTAAATTTGATGGAAAAAAGTGAAATTCTAGTTACACAAAGCCATTATAAGCAGTATTTTCCTCATCCAGATTTGAGCTAATTTTATCTACTTTTTATCCTTTGGGGTCATATTTGAATTTGCTGATGCTATGTTTTGTATGTGAAATCCCATCCCTACAAAGTAACCAGTCACTAAAGCTGTCAAATGCAAATGTAGTAAAGTAAAAAGTACAATATTTTTAAGCAAAGAGTTGCGTAAAAGTACCTCAAAATACAGTACTTGAATAAATCTACTTATGTCACTTTCCAACACAGCTTTATTTGAGTGTATTCACCCTTTATTCACATGTTTTGATCTTTAGGTAACTTTGAGTTGGTGAGTTTGCTCCTGGAAAGAGGGGCAGACCCCATGATCGGGACCATGTGTAGAAACGGCATCTCCTCTGCCCCACTGGGAGACATGAACTCATACAGCCTGGCAGCAGCACATGGCCACAGGTAATACAGGCAATCACACACACACACAGAGGGACACATACACATGTGCCAGCCACCTGAGATATATCCATTACCACAGTATTGATCCATTTACACACTCTGCCTTGGTCCATCTGCCTCTCACAAAACCCTGCAGTGTATGAGAGGCAGATATCTCGGTATCCGTGTCGGACAGCAGGCGACGATAAGCACTGCAGTCTATTCAGCGGTACTTATGGCTTCAGTTTGACATCATTTCCCTGCAGCTGAGTGAGATAAAGCCCATTAACATTCAGGGCAGTTGAGAGCTGCTAGGAAGTGGAATGCAGGCGCAAGCCAACAATACAATGCAGCATTATTAAGATAATCAATTATAGTGTGATGATCATGCTGCAGAGTGTTGTGACAGGGTTCAAACTGTATAGGATTGGTTGTGAGATGGTTAGGAGGAAGAGGTTCTTGCATAACATGGCATAAAGTTTTTAAAGAAAACAGTCATAGGGAGGCACAATTTTAAAAGGATACAAAGGGAAAAATCCTTCACACTGCTTTCTCCTCCAAGTTTCTCTTTTACAAGTTTTGAAACATGTTTGTGTAGAATTTGGTGTCTTGGAGCCAAGACAGTTGTGGTTTTTGTTTTTTGTTTTGTAGTGAGTATTAAGTTATAACTTTTTCTGCACTTTTTAAACCTTTTCAAACCTTAAAGAGTTCTAGTTTTTGCTATCGCTACATAGCCAATGTTAGCATTAACAGCTCAGTTTTGATGTATTATCAATGTATTCTAAACTTTTGTCTCGTAAATCAATGAAGTTTGATGCTGAACTCACAACTTTTCTTCTAAACTGGTAAGTAAACTGCTGTTAATGTAGTGATAGCTATGTAGTGATAGCAAAAACTTACATATAGCACCTTTAAAAGCTCAGCTCAGTAGATAAGTTTTTAGGTCGCTCTTCCAGAGTTAGCAAGAAGATTGATATCTATT